>MUZC01001333.1:0-11949 GCA_002072015.1 Radix auricularia
ACCGTCCGGCGTCGAATCGTCCGGGGTCGAAGTGTCCGTAATTCCCAAAATCATTGTATATGACAGAAATCCGTGATTTGATGGCTGATTCTTGAGGGTCAAGTTCTAAAGCCTGCTGATAATCCTCAATTGCAAATTTCAGTTGACTTTGCTTATAGAAACAATCTGGAATTATCAAAGAAGAAATTTTTAGAAATTTCCCTTTAAGTCTAGGCTTTATTGGTCAATGTGAAAAGTTTAAACAATTTAATGTGCAATATTTTACAAAATTTGCTGCGCGGTGTTCGTGTAATCATCTGGAAATTCGTTTATATTTATTCGCCGAAATATTTTACTTTTTGACATCCAGTAAATTTATTAGTGGTGGGATGATTAATCATTACAAAAATTTTAATCAATAAAACATTTCAATGATTAATTGAGAAATTAATATTTATTTTCAGCAGCCCTATTTAGAACACTGCTTTCTTTAAAGAGGTTTCCCATAAAAGAATAAAAATGTCTTAAAAAAGTGAGGTGAGGTGGAACAATTTCTCATGATGAGATGGTAATGACAGTTAAATGACATCTAAATGATGACATACCATTTTGTATTGACATTATTGCTGTAAAATATTATTTTAAAAATATCTGAAGTGGAAATTGCGTTTGACAAATTTATTTGTGGGGGAGCGATTTTTTCCAGTTTAAATTGAACCAAAAACTGATTTCTTGAGCAAAGCAGATCTTAAAATATAAAATCATTTTTGTTGTAAACCCCTTGTTATTATAAAAAATTGAACACGGAAACCCATGTTATAGTCAAAATTTGCCTACGGACCCCTTTTAATAGTCACAATTTTCCAAAGGACCCCTTGTTATGGTCAAAACGTGTCCAGGGAAACCTTGTAATAACCAAAACTTCCCAGCCGACCCCCTGTTTTAGTAACAATTTTCCCGCAGACCCCTATATTAGTCAAAACTTGCCCACGAAACACTTGTCATAGTCAAATTTTGCCCACTGGCCCTTTGTTATAGTCAAAACTTGCCCACTGACCCCTTGTTATAGTCAAAATTTGCCCACGGACTGCTTGCTATAATCAAAACATGCAACGGACCCCTTTTTATAATGTAAAGTTTCATACGGACCCCTTCTTATAATCAAAACTAGCCCACGGACCCATTGTTATAGTTAAAATTTACCCACAGACCCCTTACTATAGTCAAAACTTGCCCACGGAAAAGTTGTTTTAATCAAAACTTGCCCACGACCCCATGTTATAGTCAAAACTTTCCCACGGACCCCTTCTTTTAGTAAAATGTTTTATAAGGACCCCTTGTTATAGTAAAAATTTGCCAACGGACCCCTTGTTATAGTCAAAATATGCCCACGGACCCCTTTATATAGTCAAAATTTGCCAACGACACCATGATATAGTCAAAACGTTCCCACGGACCCCATGTTATAGTCAAAATATGCCCACGGACTCATTCTTATAGTGACAATTTGCACACGGACCCCTTGTAATAGTAAAAATTTTCCCACGGACCCCTTGTTATTGTCAAAACTTTCCCACGGGTACTTGTTATAAAAAACTTGCCCACGGAAAAGTTGTTTTAGTCAAAACTTGCCCCCGACCCCATGTTATAGTCAAAACTTTCCCACGGGCCCCTTCTTATAGTAAAATTTTTTACAAGGACCCACTGACCCCTTGTTATAGTCAAAACATGCCTACAGACCCCTTTCTACAGTCAAAACTTGCCAACGACAAAATCATATAGTCAAAACCTTGGACCCCATGTTATAGTCAAAACTTTCCGAAGGAGCATTTGATATAGTCTAAACTTGCCCACGGACCCCTGTTTATAGTTCAAACTTGCCCACGGACCCCTTGTTATAGTCAAAACTTGCCCATAGACCAGTTGTTATAGTCAAAATTATCCCACGGACTCCTTGTTATAGTCAAAACTTGCACACGGACCCATTCTTATTATCAAAACTTTCCAATGGACCTATTGTTTTAAGCAAAACATGCCCACGGACCTGTTTTTATAGTCAAAACTTGCCCACGGACCACTTGTTATAATCAAAACTTGCCCACGACCCCATGTTAGGGTCAAATATTTCCCACGGACCCCTTGTTATGGTCAAAACTTGCCCACAGACCCCTTGTTAAAGTCAAAATTTGCCCACAGACCTCTTGTTTTGGTCAAAATTTGCCCACGGACCTCTTGTTTTGGTCAAAATTTATCCACGGACCCTTTGTTATCGTCAAAACTTGTAAAACGGTCCCCATGTTATGATCAAAACTTGAATCGGACCCCTTTTTATAGTCAAACATTTTCCACGAACCCCTATTTATAACTTTCATACGGACCCCTTGTTATAATCAAAACTAGCCCACGGACCCAAAGTTATAGTCAAAACTTGCCCACAGATCCCTTTTTATAGTCAAATTTTGCCCACGGACCCCCTGCTATAGTCAAACTTTGAAAACAGACTATTTCTTATAGTAAAAACATGCACGCGGACCGTTTATTATAGTCAAAACTTGCCCATGGACCAGTTGTTATAGTCGAAACTTTCCCATGGACTCCTTGTTATAGTAAAAACTCGCCCTAACACCCCTTGTTATAGTCGAAACTTGCCCACGGACCCCTTGTATCAAAACTTTCCCACGGACCTCTTGTATCAAAACTTGCTAACGGACCCCTTGTATCAAAACTTGCCCACTGACCCCTTGTAATAGTCAAAACTTGCCCACGGACCCCTTCCTATAGTCAAAATTCTCACACGGACCACTTGTAAAAGTAAAAATGTTGCCCACTGACCCCTTCTTACAGTCAAAACATGCCTACGGACCCCTTTTATAGTCAAAACTTGCTCACGACACCATCATATAGTCAAAAGTTGCCTTCGGACCTCATGTTATAGTCAAAACTTTCAGAAGAATCCTTTGAAATAGTCAAAACTTGCCCACGGACACTTTGTATAGTCAAAACGTGCCCACGAACACCTTGTTATAGTCAAAACTTGCCCACGGACCCCTGGTTATAGTTAAAAATTGCACACGGACACCTTGCTTTAGTTGCTACCTAACCACGGACTCCTTTTTATAATCTAAACTTTCATACGGACCCCATGTTATAATCAAAACTAGCCCACGGACCCAAAGTTATAGTAAAAACTAACCCACAGACCCCTTTTTATAGTCAAATTTTGCCCACGGGCCACTGTAATAGTCAAAATTTGCAAACGGACTATTTCTTATAGTCAAAACATGCCCACGGACCCCTCATTATAGTCAAAACTTGCCCATAGATCAGTTGTTATAGTCAAAACTTTCCCACGGACACTTTGTTATAGTCAAAACTTGGCAACTGAACACTACGTATAGTAAAAACTCTCCCACGGTCCCCATGTTATAGTCTATACTTGCCCACGGACCCATTGTTATAGTAATAACTTGCCAACGGACCCCTTGTAATAATCAAATCTATGCTCACGGACCCCTTGTTATAGTCAAAACTTGGCAACTGGCCACTACTTATATTCAAAATTTTCCCACGGCCCCTTTGTTATAGTCAAAACTTGCCCACGGGAACCTTAGTATAGTCAAAACTTTCCCATTGACCCTTTTTATAGTCAAAACTTACTCACGGCCCCCTTGTTATAGTCAAAACTTGCCCACGGACCCCTTGTTATAATCAAAACCTTCCCACGGACACCTTGTGTCAAGACTTGCACAAGGATCCCTAGTTATAATCAAAACTTGCCCACGGACCCCGTGTATCAAAAATTGCCCACTGACCCCTTGTTATAGTCAAAACTTGAGCACGGACCCCTTGTTATAGTCAAAACATGCCTACGACACCATCATATAGTCAAACCTTGCCTTCGAACCACATGTAATAGTCAAAACTTTCCGAAGGAGCTTTGATATAGTCAAAACGGACTGTTTGTATAGTCAAAAAGTGCCCACGAACTCCTTGTTATAGTTAAAACTTGCACCTAAATGGTATACTGAATTTCTTGGAAAATTAAATTTAAAAAATATCATTATTTATTATTTATTTTGTCGATTTCTCGCCAACCATCTGGTTGAAACAAACTGCAAACAATTGCTTATAATATGTAGAATAATGTTGGAGAAGGAATTTTTACAAAATATCTGCCGTAATTTTAGCAGCAATTTGTAGCCTAGACTAGATAACATTTTTTTTTAGTTTCAGAATTTTTTATTTGAAAAGTTAATGTAATCTAGAATTATATATTTAATGGGGTTTTCCCGCTATGCATATGTTAGAGTGTAGGCGTAATCCGCAATTTATTGACACCTGCTTGTTGTGACTCTTGAATTTTTCCCTTAAATTAAAAAAAAAAATCGGAAATTCTTTGTTGGAAACTGCGTTTAAATACCCTTTCGAGTTTTCAATACTTGTTTATCAAATAAATTGTTTAAAATGGCATAGAGAATAATTAGCCTGTAATCTATTTCATTACAATAACAGATGCTTTGAAAATGAAACACATAATCCATAAAATTTCAAAAAAAATTGGGCGGACTCAGTGAGCACCCAAACTTTGTCCGTCCGAGAATGGGCGCAGATGACCCAAGCTACGCCACTGCAACGTGTACCAAGGTTCTTTAAAATATTGATATTAAAATAATGAATATCAAAATGAGGCCTTCGTTTTAAACAGAAAATGTAATTGTAAACACTAACTTTAACTCCATATAGATTTCTAGAAAAATGCTTTTACAATAACTTTCAATAAGTTTACGTTTTTCTTAACACAGTCTTTATGAACCCTTTAGCAAATTGTCTTTTCTCATCAATACTGAATTTTTAAAAAAACACTACCAGAGGCTCAGATGAAATGTCTACATTCACAAGACGAATTCGTTACCATTGATACAGTGGCGTAGTTAAGGGAGGGGGACATAACATCGAAAGTATCATCGGCCCACCCGTCTTGAAGGGGCGCCCAAATTAGTGTCTGAAAATTTTCACATTATTACGTTACCGCCAGAGACCCCAGAGAGGTTAAGTCCCCCCCGGGCCCCCAAACACCTACAAATTCCAAGTAAGGCCCCTGCATTGAAACCATCTTCCAGGTTATGATACTGCTTTTAAATCTTTAATAACCACCAAATGTACCAGGTTTCACTTTATTTTTTAACCATAACATACATAACCATTAAAAGCTAGATACGAATCTTCTACCACCTCTCACCAGATTTTACTTGTAATTGTCCCTTTTTTGACTGGGCATTAGTTTAGTAACGCACACAGATAATAAAGTTGCTATGTTAATAAAAAAAATAGTAAAAATATATGGGTTAAATGTACAAACAAAAAAAAGCCTTAAATTTTTTTTAATAAAAAAAATAAAGCAAACAAGCCTGGGGGGGGGGAAGGGAACAAAAATTTCAACAACATTAATTTAACAAAGAAAATAAAATGATAACATTGGGTAAACAAGAACTCAGTAAACAATAACATAATAACTTGAGGAATGAAAACGATGAATACAATGAATGCCAAGAGACTTTCTTTCTATATAATAAATTCATTTTTGTATAATATAAAATAACTTTGTATACATAATATATCAAATCCAACATTTTTATACATACACACCAATCAAATACACGTGTTCACGCAAGTTTCATTCACAAGTACATACACATTCACTCTTTCATATTCATATATGCCAGTTTTTTGGATTCTGTCTTGATCTCAAGATCTTGAATGTCTGTATTTTAATAGGTCCAGGTTCCATCTTCAAACTCTCTGTGATCTCAAATTATTCCTCATCTTCCATTGTTCATCCAGATCAAAACCAGCAATAATAAGCCAATGGGCACCACGATTGCGAGAAATGATGCCAGAGAGAAATCTCTTTTGTGTCCCTGTCCCTGCGAACTACAAAACTTATAATAAATTTAATATGTCAAATAATAAATAACATATAGATTAAGCTGGTGAATTATGTGGTATGACGCTTTCTTTACTAACAGCTGTTTCTCATTTTCACACAGTTAAATTTGCGACTAAATGAATTTATATTAAACGGATACACTGTATACCTTCTACTTCTATTACAGTCTATATTCCTTTAGAAATGTTTATTAAGAATCTTCTACAAGCATGTATATTTCAAGCCTAAACGAACTTCCGGCTGTGAGCGTACAACCTTTTAGCAAGAACTGAGAAACTGGGGTAGGATAATGCTGATAATTATAGCAAGAAAATAAATTTTGAAGGGCTGGTCACCGAAGTGATCGGTCTTATCAATCTTATCCACAAAAAAAAAAAGTATAATGGATACAGATATAATGATTATACATCACAAGCAAAAGAAGAGGATCTAACACTTATATATTGAATCATTTTATGCGTGCTCTAAAATATATAAACTATGTATATAAGTAAGCGAGAGGAAGGTTTACAATGCTTGGCTGAAATGTTTATCAGTTTACGTCACTACCGAGCCAGAGTGACCACTGGTGGATATTGTCTCGTAAAAATTACCAAACAAAAAAATCTTTGAGCCAGGTTAGTCTCGGCTAACAAAAATGAATATGGCTTTCAGTTCTAGAATTGTTGTAAGCCTGAAGTTATCAGCTATTTTTATGGAATTAATCTACAAGCAATTGTTTTTCGAGCAAATTAATGCAACGTCAATTGAAGACTTAAAACAAAATCATAAAAATGATATATTAATTACAAACTAAAACTTAACCAGATTTACCATTCCATAGTATAATTTCATAATGGTGGCATGATGTACAAGTTCTATCACGCAACTGGCCGGTCCGCCAGGCGTTCGGACACAGCTCTTCGATCTCAAAGAAACGAACCCCTGGTTCTCTGAAGATTTTCGGGATTTCTTCAATGAACTTTAAATGGACTCCTGCGATCTGAGAAAAAATAGTGTAAACTATATCAAATTGTAAATAATTACTAGGAAGAGATACATCTCTAGATTATTCTAAAAATTTAATTTTATGAGGGTTTTTTTCACTGGGTACAAAATTAAACCAATTAGAATAAACTACATACATTTATTTCGCCACTAGGTGGTAATTCTATTAACACGCACGGCCCCGTGTCGCCATGAAGTGATGCGAACAGATTTCTAAAGGTTCGATTTGTATTCTCTTGTCTGCTAACTTGTCTAACGAAGGTCTCCAAAAAACGCCGTTTGTGAAAGTTGTTTCTGGGATCTTCCTAGGAGAATTTATTTTTATTTTTGTAAAATAAGATTAGCGTATACCTTGGTCATAAGCTGTTACAATTTTTGGAATACATAAATTGTAGCATGATCCTTACTGTCAGCAGTGCTGCTTAACAGTAACACAATAATAATGATAGGACAATATTTTCATAATCTAAATGTATCGTCTGCCTCTCTGGTATAAAGATGTTTCGAAATCGTTTTCCAATTTATTTTTTTAAAAGTTTAGTAACATTCTATTTCCTAAAAGTGGTCGAATAAAACTTTGATGTATTGAATTTTAAAGTGGACACTAACTATAAACATTAAATATCCCCGATGCCCTAAACAGAATGTCTCAATTTTTATAAAGCCATAAGGGGGAAGCCCAATTTAATATATGATATTTCCAAGTTTGATACTTAATATACTTAGCTCCACCAATTCGTCTACTATTTTTCGTTTCCTCGGCTCCATTGATACTACTGATAGATCTAATGGTTGTTATTTAGGAATTGTTTTGTTGAATGTTACATCACATAGATCTTTGTGTCATGACAATAAAGATTATTAACCCTCAAAAACCCAGACCATGTTCTAGTGCTCAGAATATTATTTCCTCTGGTATGCATGCATACTTTGGGTATAGAAATTGATAATCATGTTCAATTTTTTTTTCATTTGACCTTGACCTAATTTTCCAATTTGTTCCACGGGTGACCCACTGGGTTTTAAGTTTTAAGGGTATAGATTTCACTCAATTAATTCACAATAAAAAATTATAACATATGTAATAAAATACGTTTTATTCAAATTATAATACACAATTTTAGGTATATAAACCTCAAATAGTTTCTCTGTTGATTGAAACAAAAGCTAAAAAATTTATTTTTATAACAAGTTTTTTTATTTTTTGGTTGCACAATTTGCATCCGTGAAGATCATCACTCGCTATAGGAAACTGATATTGAGAGTAACCATCTATCTCAAATTCTGGCAAAGTTGTGGTTGGAGTTTCTTTTCATTTACTGGGCAGTCTGTAAGAGATACAACAGGTCTTTTCTCACATTTCATGTCCATTTAGGCTTTTATATGATTCAGAAATAATGCGTGAGTGGCTTGTTACTCATAGATCTTTATCATTCTTCCCTCTGTTAGATTTAGATGATGTAGAGATGAGTGGTTCAATATTATATCTATACTAATAAAAGGGAAAGCCCTCACTGACTGACTGACTCACCACTAATTCTCCAACTTCCCGTGTAGGTAGAAGCATGAAACTTTGGGAAGTTGTTAGTTACCCTCTCACGACGAAAATTGGCGAAAAAGAATTTTTAAAATCTCGCTCATATGGGGCCGGGGGCCCAAAACATTTTTTCCTTATTTGGGGTCTTTAAAAATTGTAAATCGCCAATTTTCCTATTTCCCGTGTAGGTAGAAGCATGAAACTTTGGAAATTTGTTAAGTACATGCTCCCAATTATAATTGAAAAAAAAGAGTTAAATTTCCCACTCATTGGGGCCGGGGCCCCAAAAAAGGTTTTTTCCAAATATGAGCTATATAAAAATTGAAAATAACTAATTCTCCTATTTCCCGTATAGGTAGAAGCATGAAACTTTGGAAATTTTTTGAGTACACGCTTCCGACATAAATTGGCAAAAAGAATGTTAAAATTCCCTCAAATGGGGGACCGGGGGCCCAAATATAGTTTTTCTTATATTAAAAACCGACTCATCACTAATTCTCCAATTTCCCGTGTAGGTAGAAGCATAAAACTTTGGGAACTTCTGGGTTCCCTCTCACGACGAAAATTGGCGAAAAATAACTTTCAAAATCTCGCTCATGTGGGGCCGGGGGCCCAAAAACAGTTTTTTTCCTTCATCACTAATTCTCCAACTTCCCGTGTAGGTTGAAGCATGAAACTTTGGGAAGTTGTTGGGTAACCACTAATGACGAAAATTGGCGATAAAGATTTTTAAAAATCTCGCTCATAGGGGGGCGGGGGCCCAAAAAGGTTTATTCCTTATATGTGCTATATAAAAATTGAAAATCACCAATTATTTTCCTATTTCCCGAGTAGGTAGAAGCATGTAACTTTGTAATTTTTTTCAGTTTATGCTTTCGACGATAAGTTGAAAAAAAAAGTTAAATTTCCCACTCATGGGGGCCGTGGCCCCAAAATCGTTTTTTCCTTATATGAGCTATATAAAAATTAAAAATCACTTATTCTCCTATTTCCAGTATAGGTAGAAATATGAACTTTTGAAATGTTTTGAGTACACGCTCGCGGCGAAAATCGACCAAACAAAATGTTAAAACTCCCTCTTATAGGGGTGGGGGGGGGGCTCCTTATATGGGCTCTATAAAAATTGAAAATCACCAGTTTTTCTATAGAAATTGAAAATCGTCAGTTTTCCTATTTCCCATGTAAGTAGGAGCATGAAACTTTGGAACATTGTTAAGTACCCTCTTACGACGAAAGTTGGTGTAAAAGAATTTCGAAATACACACTTATGGGGGCCGGGGCCCCAAAACTGTTTTTTTTTCTCTTATATGAGCTATATAAAAATTGAAAAACTATAATTCTCTTATCTGCCGAATAGGTAAAGACGTGCAACTTTGAGGGGGGGGGGGTATAAATAGCAGGTGAAAACATATTTAAAATATCCCTTACTGGGGGCCTGGGGCCCAAATATAGTTTCTAATGCACTCACTCAATCATCACTAACTCTCCAACTTCCCGTGCAGGCAGGAGCATGAAAATATGGGAAGTTGTTGAGTACCCTCTCATGACGAAAAGGAAATTTAAAATTCCAAATAATGTGGTGCCGGAGCCCAAAAACTATTTCTCTTTATATGTATACATTGAAAATCCCTAATTGTCCTTTTTGCTGAGTATGTAGAACTTTAAAATTTAATAAGTTGTTGAGTACACTTCCTCGATGGTAACAGGTGAAAACATGTTTAAAGTATCACTTACTGCGGGCTGGGGGCCCCAATGTAGATTTTCCTTTAAATCAGCTATATAAAAACTGAAAATGCAAAAGAATAAAACTTTGTAAATTTTTTGAGTACACGCTCACAACGATAACTGGCTAAAAACAATGTAAAAATTCCCTCTCATTGGGGTACGGGGGCCCAAAATCTGGTTTTCTCCCATTAAAAACCGACTCATCACTAATTCTCAAACTTTCCGTGTAGGTAGAAGGATGAAACTTTGGGAAGTTGTTGGGTAAAATCTCCCGATGATAGTTGGCGTAGAAGAATTTTGATAAGCACAATCATGGGGACCGGGGCCCAAAAAACATTTTTCTTTCTTATATGAGTTATATACTATTTGAAAATGAATCATTCTCCTATTTCCCGTGTAGGTAGAAGCATGAAACTTTGGAGATTTTTTTGATACATTCTCCCAAAGATATTTGGTTAATGTTTTTTACAGTGCACACTCATTAGGGGCCTTGGGCCTTGATGAACTTTTTTCCTAAATTGAGCGTTATAAAAACTGGAAATTACTAATTCTCACACTTTTTTAGGTAGAAAAATGAAACTTTGGAAAGTTGTTAAGTACACTAACTCGATGGTAGCAGGTTAAAAAAAAACCTTTTAAAATATCCCTTACTCGAGGCCGGAGGCCCAAATGTAGATTTTTTTTTCTGATATGAGCTATAAAAAAACTGCTCGATGTGAATTCATTGTGAGCTACGCACGTTGGCGTGTTTGAGGTCGAGTTTTTGATAGGTGCGAAAGTGTGCGAAAGAAAGTTGTTTTTTAACGTCATTAAAACGTGTGTAGAAATTTAGAGAGTTCACATCATATTGTTTAACACACAGGAAGTGAACTCAATTATTGTAAGGTAGTAAGTATAGCCTCGTCAAAACGACCCAATATGCGGCTGCATACGCGCTCGTCCACTTCCGGTTATTGCTATTCTTAGTAACATTGTTTATAAAATGATGTTTATAAAATTGAAGAGTTACAAGTATTCACTGCGCCTTTCATTGAACCTCCGATTCTATATGTGCATTCAAACAATCTCTAAAATCTATCACTAAACCTAACCCAAAACCCTAAAAACTATCACTAAACCTAACCCAAACCCTAATAACTATCACTTAACGTAACCCTAAAGTCTATCCCTAAGCCTAACATCAAAACAAACCATTAAAAAAAAAAAAAATCTTATTCATAATGAATTCATGTAGTATTGTTTGAAAAAAAAAAATAGGCATCAATAAGAAATCGAACCCCGGACCTGCGATGTAGCGTACTATCGTACTATCTATATGACCACACAGCCACACATTCTCCGATGAAATTTTTAACCTTATAAAAAAATATTACTAAGAATAGCAATAACCGGAAGTGAACGAGCGCGTATGCAGCCGCATATTGGGTCGTTTTGACGAGGCTATACTCACTACCTTATTGTAAACATTACTTCACCAAGTTATTCACGTGTTCCTGTTAATAACTACAAACGTTTTATTTGAAGACGTCTTCTTTACTGGTTTGTGTTCGTTTATTACGATTGTAGTAACTGTGTAGGTATTTTAGACTTGGTTTACATAACCAGCTCTATCATCGTTTCAACCGCACACTTTTTAATTGTAATTAATATGTCTATCGATGTGATCACCATTGATCAAAGAACTGAATTTTACCAAGTGGTGCCAATGCCCGGAGATGGCGCCTGCCTCTTTCATTCTTTAAGCTACTTATTGCACGGCCATATCAGGCTCTCT
>MUZC01001333.1:12293-75614 GCA_002072015.1 Radix auricularia
CTTCGAAGTTATTGATGAAACCGGTCGTATGCCTACAACGTTTGACAGATGCCGAATGTCACTTTAACGCACCGAGCCTAACAATTATTAACGTAATTGAAACAAACAACACAGCTCAAACTGATTGTGACAAAAACAGTGCATGTTATGTAAATCAAGTAAAAAGAATGCGTGTCAAACGTCGTGGTAGATTCTCTGATGCACCTAGACGGAAACAACTTCGTGACGCAGCTGTGAAATACTCGCAGAAAAAATCAACAAGTACATAGAGACGCTGTCAGTAAATATTCGCATGCCAATCCACAAGTAAATAGAGACGCTGTCAGTAAATACTCGCAGGCCAACCCACAAGTACATAGAGACGCCGCTACTAAATACGCGCATGCCAACCCACAGGTAAATAGAGACGCCGCTACTAAATACGCGCATGCCAACCCACAGGTAAATAGAGACGCCGCTACTAAATACGCGCAGGCCAACCCACAGGTAAATAGAGACGGCCACTAAATAACGCGCAGGCCAACCCACAGGTAAATAGAGACGGCCACTAAATAACGCGCAGGCCAACCCACAGGTAAATAGAGACGCCGCTACTAAATACGCGCAGGCCAATCCACAAGTACATAGAGACACTGTTTCTAGATACGATCCCAATAATGAAAAGCGACTGAAACGAAAACAAAATGTTTAGCTAAAAAAAAAAAAAAGATTGTGGATTTGCGTATGACTCAAAAGTACAATATGAATGTGACAAAACTGTACACATTGGATCTATGGATGTTGAATGTGAGTATTGTCAAGCTCTAAGGTGGAAATGCGAGTCTCCTGGATTGTGTTGTAACGGTGGTAAAGTCTCTGTCGCTCATTTACATAAGCTTCCTGACCTTCTTGAGGACCTGTTAAATGGTGAACATCCTCAAAGTGAGCATTTCTTTAACAACATTAGAAATTACAACTCCGCATTTCAAATGACGTCATTTGGTGCTAAGCAAATCGTTGAAGGGAATTTCATGCCCACATTTAAAGTCCAGGGACAAGTGTATCACCTGATTGGGAGTCTTTTACCTATGCCGACTGAGGAACACACATTTTTGCAAATTTATTTCGTCGGGGAAATGACGAAAAGGAAACACAAATTCGGTGCGCTAATGTTTCTGGACTGAACACACAACTGGTGCAGAAATTACAAAAAATGCTGCATGATTGTAACCCTTATATCCGAGACTTCCAGTCCGCAATTGACAGCATGAAACATGCAGATACGGACTTCAAAGTTATAACTAACGCTGACAAAAAACAGTTAAATGCCCACAAAGGCAGGTTTAATAAACCTACAGTACGTGAAGTTGGTATTGTAATTGTTGGGCAAACGTTCGAGAATAGGGATATCGTCTTGAAAAGCAGAGGAAATAAACTTCAACGCATTAAGGAAACCCACAGGTCCTATGATGCACTTCAATATCCCCTCATGTTCTGCAATGGTGAAGATGGTTATTCTGTTTCTATACCTCAAGTTGATGCTGTCAGCAATATAGCCATGAAGAAAACAGTCTCTGCAGCAAACTTCTACTCATACCGGCTTATGATTAAAAAGCTTTATAATAATACTATACTTTACTATCGAGCTTTATTAAATCAGTATTTAGTTGATATGTACGCAAAAATTGAAACAGAAAGACTAAACTTTATAAGACTAAATCAAAAGAAACTACGAGCTGAAAACTACATCCACCTAAAAGATGCCATAGACAAAAATGACACTAATTTAAGTGAGCTTGGTCAAGCTGTGATATTACCATCGTCGTTCACTGGAGGACCTCGCTATATGCACTAACGTACACAAGACGCAATGACATACGTACGTCAGTATGGCCGACCTGACCTATTTATCACATTTACTTGCAATCCGAAGTGGACTGATATCACTGAAGTTCTCCTACCACGTCAAAAACCTCATGATCGTCACGACCTAATCAGCCGAGTATTTCACCTGAAAATTCGCAAAATGATTGACTTGCTGACGAAGAGTAACATTTTTGGCTGTACAACTTGCTACATGTACACAATAGAGTGGCAAAAGCGAGGACTTCCCCATGCACACATTCTGCTGTGGTTAAAGGACAGGCTTAGGCCAGCTGTCATCGATCAAGTGATCAGTGCAGAGATTCCTGATCCACAGACTGACCCTGCCCTGTACGAAATAGTAAAATCCACAATGATTCACGGCCCATGTGGACCACATAATATTAAATCACCATGCATGCTAAACGGAACATGCAGTAGAAAGTTCCCGCGTCCCTTCATCTCAGAAACTCAGGCAGGAGAAAATGGTTATCCTCAGTACCGACGGCGAGCTCCGGATAATGGAGGTCATACAGCTAACATTAATGGAGTAGATATCGACAACAGATGGGTGGTTCCATATAATCCTGTGCTGACCCGCTTCTTTAATGCTCACATCAACGTTGAGTTTTGCAACTCAGTTAAATCAATCAAATACATATGCAAGTATATTAACAAGGGAAGTGACCAGGCAGTATTTGCAATACAAAATCAATATGACGAAATATCTCGATATGAGGCTGGGCGTTACATAAGTAGCTCTGAAGCAGCATGGCGCATTTTCCGTTTTCCCATTCACGAAAGTTACCCTCCTGGGGTTCATCTTGCGGTGCATCTTGAGAACGGTCAAAGAATATATTTCACAGAATGCAATGTTGTCAATAAAGTACGCAATCCACCACAGACAAGGCTTTTAGCATTTTTTGACCTTTGTAACCGCGATGATTTTGCAAAACAACTTCATTATAATGAAATCCCATCATATTATGTGTGGAACAATAACATGTTTCGTCGGAGAAAGCAAGGGAAGATTGTGCAAGGTCAGTCGGGAGTGAAAGAAGATAATGTACTTGGAAGGATCTACACTGCACACCCGAAAAACTCTGAGTGCTACCATCTTCGACTGCTGCTCAACGAAATCAAAGGTCCCACGTCTTTTGAATATCTGAGAACAGTTGATGGTGTCTTACATCCAACTTATAAGTCGGCATGCAGTGCCCTTGGTATGTTACAAGATGATATCAACTGGGACGAGACTTTACAGGAAGCTGCCCTTTCTCGGTCGCCTCAAAAGATCCGTGAACTCTTTGCTGTCATGCTGGTGTTTTGCCAAATAGAAAATCCATTAAGCCTATGGGAAAAACATAAAGACAGCTTAGCAGAAGATGTTTGGAGACAGATTGAAAGAGATCATAAGGGAGCAGAAGTCGAACAATGGTCACATTTGATTTATAAAAAGTGACTTCAGTTGCTTGAAAACTATGTGATTGATGTTGGAGGTAAATCTCTTAACCATTACGGTTTACCTTCACCTTTGAAAGAACTGACAGGAGTTACATCAAATCCAGAGTACTTGAGGGAGACATCTTACAACACGTCACAGTTGGCAAACACAGTTACGAATAGCGATATGTTACTAAACAGTGACCAAAAGACAGTTTATGAGCAAGTCATGAGGAGTGTTGTCTCGGGCACTGGCACTGTGTTTTTCCTTGATGCTCCAGGAGGAACTGGCAAGACATTTCTCATAAACCTTCTTCTTGCTAAAATTCGAGCAGAAGGTAACATTGCAATAGCTGTAGCTTCTTCTGGCATCGCAGCGACTCTTCTTGAGGGTGGCAGAACTGCTCATTCAGCTTTTAAGCTGCCCTTGAACCTCTGCGATATTGAATCACCTACGTGTAACATATCAAAGCAGAGCAACATGGCTGAAGTACTACGACAATGTCAGCTTATTGTCTGGGATGAATGCACGATGGCACACAGGGGAGGTGTTGAGGCTTTAGACAGGACCCTCCAAAATATCCGTAACACCAACAAGGTTATGGGAGGCTTAACTGTGTTGTTAGCTGGAGACTTCCGGCAAACCCTGCCAATCGTACCCAGAGGAACGCGTGCTGACGAAATAAAGGCGTGTCTGAAGTCTTCCTACATTTGGCCACAAATCAATGTAATTACCTTAAAAACAAATATGAGGGTTCATTTGAATGGCGATAAAAAAGGCGGGGAGTTCTCTTCTATTCTGATGAGAATAGGAGATGGAACCTTTATTCAGGAAAATAATAAAAAAGAGATTCCTAAAAATCTCTGTCTCCGCGTGAATACCTTGGAAAGTCTCATTCAAAATGTTTACCCGAATCTTAACAATCTCCACGAATACGACGTGTCATGGTTGAAGGAGAGAGCCATATTGGCCCCAAGGAATGACATGACTGTGACTATTAATCACATTTTAATTAAAGAGCTACCTTCACAAGCAAAAACATACAAGTCTGTTGATTCAGTTGTAGAGGTGGAAGACGCGGTTAACTATCCGGTAGAATTTCTTCACACTCTGAATCCTCCAGGAACTCCTGAGCATGAGCTAATTTTGAAAGTTGGGGCACCGATAATGTTACTAAGAAACGTACAGCCACAGAAACTTTGTAATGGCACAAGACTTCAGGTCAAGTGTCAGCACAAAAACCTCATTGAGGCAACTATTTTTACTGGTCATGGCTCAGGGGAGACAGTTTTTATTCCTCGCATCTCAGTTATATCTTCTGATCTCCCATTTCAATTTAAACGCCTCCAATTTCCAGTAAGGCTTTGCTTCGCAATGACAATAAACAAGTCTCAGGGACAGACCTTACACAAGGTTGGCATTGATTTAGGGCAAGATTGCTTTTCGCATGGGCAACTGTATGTTGCATGCTCTAGAGTACGCTCAGCAAGCAGCTTAGTCATTTTACAACCGGAGGTACGAACTGACAATGTTATATACAAAGAAATACTTAATAGATAATTATTTGTATATTTTCAAACATCTTAAAATCTTACTTTTTTTTTTAAAGTAACAAATTAAATAAGTAATCAAAGAAGCAACAGATTTCATAGGCTCTGCTAAAGAAGATGTCTGTCTACCCAGCTTTCCATTAATGCCAACAGACATTGCATTCAAATGTCAACGTCATCAGTTCCCAATTCAGAATATCTATTAATAAAGAACAAGGACAAACTTTGTCGGTTGCTGAGAGAAATTTGATGAATCCTGTTTTTCCCATGGAGAATTTTTGTTGTGATGTATTGTTTACTTTGTGTTTTTTCTAAAACATTTTAAGCCCAATTTAAAAAAGAAGATATTGATAAAAAAGAAGTATATGTACTGCTGTTTATTTTGCATGTCAAAGCTTTTTCTGTGTTTAATATGTACCTATCAATTTATTGTACTTTAAGGCTTCCAATTGCTATAATTACATATTGTTTAATTATTCATTGGAAATTTAAAGAGAAAGACTAGATATTAAAATTTGGCAAACGGCTCCCCCATCTCTCTCTCTCTCTTTTTCTCTCTCTCTCTTTCTCTCTCTCTCTCCCTTTTGTGCTAAAATGAATAATCTTTTATGGACAATTCATAGTGTTTCTACTCCTTATTAAGCCTACTTTGAGCATTAATACTGCATTGTTTTAAAACACATCTTTTCAAACTTTACTTTTCCTAATTAAAAAAAACAACAAATGTTTCTACGACTGATAAATTTATATTATTGGCACACTCATGTCAATATAATTTATTCAATTTAAATCTGAAGTTTTAAAAATTTAAATCACGTATTAATATTTGTGATAATTTTTCTATGTAAAGCACGTTAATTAAGCCCAGATATTAATTAGAATATCGCGTTATTAAAATTCTAAAATTTTATAATCAATTCAATTGTTAATATACTGCAAAGCGACATCAGAGGATAAGGTTTAATTTAGATCTTAAAGAACTCGTGTTATATAAAATTTAGTTATTTAATGTTATTTTTTCCTAAATGGAATACACAAATATTTTAAGGGGATTATTGAAGGCCAACTTCTGCTTTTAAATTACTTTTAATGAAGTTATACATCGTGGCCTTACATGTCTTTTATTACTGCATAATACCACCGGATACTATGTATTATTATGTTTATATACACATTTATCAATATGTTATTACAGCAAGAAGTATTGAGCGATTAGAAGTGTCCGTTTTTAAATGTCCCGACCTTTAGACTATTCAAAGAAAATTTTATTAAAAAGCTTTACTCACCAACACTAATATTATTATTATATGGGCGTACATCAAAAAAGTTTTAAAAAGAATATTTAAAAGATGTATCATTGGGAAATTTAAATTGAATTTCATTTTGTACACTAAAAGCAAATTAAGTAAATGTTAGTAAAGATTTACTAAAAGAAAAATATTTTTACAGAGAAAAATAAAATCATTAGGTACAGTATTAGGCCTATAGCGAATAAACTATGAATAACAGATGTTACTATTGAATATTATTACAACAATAACATGAATTGATGTACTTAGGGTCTGTTTTTAGTAAAATGTGTGAAATAATTAATTTAAGTTCAGCACAAAATAATCAATATTTAATTTTAAAGTTATCTGGAAGTCGATTTGACGAAAATTGAAAAGTATACTTTACAGATTTACTTTCGCTTATGTAGAAAACATAATAGCTCCACTATTTTAAAACTAAGTGACAACCTTTCAAGTAGCCAATAGTCTAATTATACAATCCTGTCGTAACATATGTTTTCTTTATGTTGTCAAGGAAATGTTAACTTAAAGCTTAAGTTAAAAAGAAGATTTTTGATAAAAAAGAAATACTGTTTGATATTTTGTATGTAAAATCTTTTACTGTGTTAAATGTACCTATCAATGTATTGTACGCTAAAGCTTTCAATTACTCTTATTACTTATTTAATATCGTGTCATTAAGAATTGCAAATTTATAGAGAAACATTTTATTTTGAAAATTAAAAAATGAAGGTGTTTATTGAATCTATACCTTCAATAAAACATTTGGCCAACGCCCTTCTCCTCTCTACCTCTCTCTCTTTCTCTCTAACTCTCTTCTTTTGGCTAACAATAGGATTGTCTATAAAACATTTATAGTATTTCTACTACTTATTAAGCCCACTTAAAGCATTTAATACTGCATTGTTTAAAACACATCTTTTCCAACATTTCATTTCCAAATAAATAAATAAAAAGTTAAATTTATCTTTAATTAACAAATTTAGATTATTTGCACTCTCATGTCGATATATATTTGTGCAATTTAAATATAAATGTTTTTTTTTTACTTACATTACTAACAATGATAATTTTGTTCATTTTGCAATTTTTTTAATGTAATTATTATTATTATTATTATTATTATTATTGTAAAACGTGTTGAAAGCAGCTCCTAGCTGGATTATCGCGTTATATAAATTTTCAAATTATTATTATCAATTGAATTGTTAACATACTACTACACGAAATTAGAGGTGAATTTTTAAAGAAATCTGTGAGATGACATTCATTGATTGTTTAATGTTATTTTATTCCAAATAGAATACCGAATTATTTTAAGGAGATTATTAAAAAGCCAACTTCTGCTTTAAAATGACTTTTAATGAAGTTACACATCATGTTCCTACAGGACTATTATTATTATAACTGCCCAAATACTTACTATTGTTTTATATTTAAATAGATATTCATTAATGTGTTACTACAGAAAAAACGATTCATCAATAAAAAAAAATTTACATTTTCAAATCTTCACAACTATAGTCTTTCAATGAAAAATGTTATTAAAACTGTTTAAATTCACCAACATTAGGTAACTTTGGGAAATTGTTAAGTACCCTCTCACGACGAAACTCAGTGTGAAAGAATTTTTAAATACACACCCATGGGGGCCGGGGCCCCAAAAACTTATTTTTTATAACATGAAATTTATAAAAAGTCAAAATCTATAATTCACTTATTGCCCGTGTAGGTAGACACATAAAACGTTGGGGAGTTGCTAAATTCACATTCGCGATGGCAGCAGGTTGAAAATATTTCAAATATCCTTTACTGGGGACCGGGGGGCACAAATTTAGTTTTTTCCAAATATATACTCTTTAAAAACTGAAAATCACTAATTTGTCAATTTCCCGTGTAGGTAGAAGCATGAAACTTTGGGAAATTGTTAAGTACATGCTCCCAATTATAATTGGAAAAAAAGAGTTAAATTTGCCACTCATGGGGGCTGGGGCCCCAAAAACATTTTTTTCCTTATATGAGCTATACAAAAATTTAAAATCACTAATTCTCCTATTTCCCGTATAGGTAGAATCATGAAAATTTTGTTAATTTTTTTAGTTTACGCTCCGGACCAAAATTGGCAAAAAAAGATGTTAAAATTCCTTCTCATTGGGGACCAGGGGCCCAAATATAGTTTTTCTTATATTAAAAAACCGACTAATCACTAATTCTCCAATTTTCTGTCTAGGTAGGAGCATGAAACTTTGCGAAATTGTTAAGTACCCTCTCACGACGAAAGTCGATATAAAAAATTTTTTAATACACACTCATGAGGGCCGGGGCCCAAAAAAATATTTTTCTATGATATTTATAAAAATTCAAAATCTATCCTTCACTTATTGCCCGTGTAGGTAGACATATAAAACGTTGGGGAGTTGCTAAATTCAAATTGGCGATGGTAGCTGGTTGAAAATATTTCAAATATCCTTTACTTGGGACCGGGGGCCCAAATTTAGTTTTTTCCAAATATATACTATATAAAAACTGAAAATCACTAATTTGTCAATTTCCCGTGTAGGTAGAAGCATGAAACTTTGGGAAATTGTTGAGTGTAATCTCCCGACAATAATTGGCAAAAAAGAATGTTAGAATTCCCACTAATGGGGGACCGGGGGCCCAAATATAATTTTTCTTATATTTAAACCGACTCATCACAAATTCTCTGAACGGTTGAAGTTTATATATTTAGTATATCCATCTTAAAATCAATAGGTGTTTTGAATTGGTGTTACGCGTATTCACAAACGCTAACTGAAATCCTAATTTCCGCAGCAAAGCGCGGGTAAATTGCTTGTAATACTATAACATTCTTCTGTACCACATCAATTGCCTCAACTATTATTAGGGCTGTGGTCTTCATATTTATCATGCGTTGAAATATCGTTATTCTCCTAAGTGGCCGTCCATAAATGACGTCACGCGATTTTGGCCGATTTTTACCCCCTCCCCCCTACGTCACGCATCGTTACAAAATCGTAGACCCCCCCTCCAAAAGTACGTCACAAAAATGTGACCCCCCCCCCTCAAAAAACAAAACAAAACAAAAAAACAACAACACTATTTTCTATTTGAAAATAAGTATGTTTCAAAACTCTTTTTTATCATTTAAGTATTTATTTAGTGTAGGTCTACATTGTATTAATTGTAATATTGTGACATGCGTGAAGCTATGTAAAGGACATTAAATAAATTGTAAGCCAGTGATTTTCAAACTTTTTCTTATCAGACGACCGGCAAGAATTTTTTTCCATTTCACCAGGTACCATTGCATTCTTTGCCCGTTTTGACATGATTTTCCCTGTACTGATTTGATAGCAAAATGAGCCCCTACATGGCTTAAAGCCATAAGATTAAATA
This sequence comes from Radix auricularia, assembly GCA_002072015.1. Classification (NCBI taxonomy): domain Eukaryota; kingdom Metazoa; phylum Mollusca; class Gastropoda; family Lymnaeidae; genus Radix; species Radix auricularia. Next base: position 21,821 of record MUZC01001333.1, read on the forward strand.
TGAATTCGGCCTGTTTTATATATTACATTTTTATTTTTACAAATGTTTAGTTGCCAAGGCATAGCAAGACAGCTAACGAAGAAGCAGCGGTAATGTCAAAAACATTTGATGTGATTAACCTTCGCCATTAAGCTCGCTAATGTGGCTATTGATATTACAAGGATCATTGCATTGTTGATAGACCTAGAATATATAGATACAAGAAAATTCCTCAAATTGATTTCGATCTTCTAATGACAGTTTTCCTGCTAACATATGCACACCAGAGGCATTTGATCTAAAATTACCACATTGATATCACATCTCATGTTTTCTCACAATTATTAGGTGTGCGCTGGAAGAGGAATATGGCGAGTACTTTACGAACCCCACATTGTGCAGGAAATTAGGGTGCCATCTTGTACGTCACAAAATACAGTAATTCCTGCAAGTTGAAGACTGAAAAAATACTATGACATTATTAAAATATCCAATATTATCATAAATTTTCACTCCGCAGCTCACAATTTTTTTTTCCAATTCTTTTTTCTTCAGGATTTCACGTAAGTCACACAAAAGTGTTGTAAATATAATGTCACAAATGGACGAGGCGTGTTTATATTGTTGCATTCTCTTGTGGAATTTATAAACTAATGAAAAATACTTGGCTACCGCTATCGGTCTGTTTAACCAAGGGCTCGGTAAACAGCGATAAATTATCTCATTTGGAAACTCTTGGGGGTAAACTGAATCATTGTGGGCATTAAAAAAAAGTTATTTAAAAATAATTTTTTTATAATGTACTTTTTTTTTTAATCCCTCAATTGACTGACGGGCATCGCGTAAGAAAGAGGTCGGCGAACAGGGGTAAATTACCTCATCTGGGGTCAAAAGGGAATTCTTGGGGGAAATGCAGACTCATTTGGGACATATAACATCTATTACACTCCACTATAAGATATATTCAAATACGTCATGTGTACGTGTACGCTTGGAACATATGTCCATTATTGAACCGGTTCCTTCCAGAAAATGTATTTGTTAAATTTGTCATCTTTGTAGATTTCTTAACTACGTACTATACGAAGACACCTAAATCGAAACTACTTTCATTTATACTGACACGAGTGACAATAATTCTAATCTGACTGTATCAAGTGTCCTTTCTGTCATATTTAAAATTAATGCCTCAAAAACTGAGTTCAGAAGAAAAGTTGTTTTGTGCTCCTCTCGAATTGCGATGTCGAGAATCTGATGCATTCAATAAAGTTAATGAATACCTTGACTAATTTTAAATGGGCGCATTTATCATTATATTTAGAATGGCCAGAGACCTTTGACCAGAAACGAATCGAAACATTATATCAAACTTAAATTACTTAAAACGTTTATAATTGTATAAAGTAGATTCCGTGAAAATGAATATTCCGTGTCGTTTTGACTAAAAATATCTACATATAATCCTATTCAGATCTTTTTTTAGAGACTTGTCCCGTTTGTAAAACTCACAAGTTGCAGTCGGATTGGGGGGGGGGGGCCGTGGGGGATTTAGCTTTGTCTGCGTGGGGGGGCCAGGAGAATTTTAGGGGGCGCCGCAAAATTTTACTAATATCAGAGCATTGGGTAAATACTAGGGCAGTTAACGATTAATTTAAATTTAATTGTTTACTTTTGAAAAATTAACGATTAATTAATCGTTAATTTCGATTAAAGCCAAAAATTGTAATTTATGATGTCATAAGTAACACCCATTTCACGATCTTCTTGAAAATCTAAATAACAGTGGCATGTCTCCTTTATATTATATCTACTTTTCACCAACTACGCAAAAAGACAAGTGTGTTGACATTAATTGGTTGAAGTGATGAGCGGATGTAATTGACAATATGACCAGCCGAGCTGAATAATCATTCACATGGAACTGAGAAAACTTAAACTGGTATGCTCAAAACGGTCTTGGCAAGGGATGACCTTATCGGATATCGGTGTTCATTAGTTTTCCACGATTGTACAGGATTAATGGATTCAAGAACTTCCATCTCCACTTTGTAACGCAGTAATTCATCAGAAGAGCTGTCGTCATTTCTGTTTCAAAGTCAAACTCCATTACTGCCAATACCAATACCAAAATGTTCGTGTAATCTTCAGGAAATTATTTATCAGCCGCATTAAAAAAAATGTGTTGACTTTTTGACTTCAAATTATTTTTAAGTGATTGGTCGATTAATGGTTAAAAATAATTTAATCCTTAAAATTTTTAAGGATTAGTCGAGAAAGTAATCGTTAATATCCGCAGCCGTTTTCAATACTAATTATTAGCCTACTAATTTAGTAAAATTTCCAAATTAACAAACAAGTCAACAGAAGAAACAATATAAACAGATATGTTTTCAAAATAGTAACGTATATTTATTTCAGTAGTATATTTATTGATCTAAGAAAGAAACTTAGTTTATGGCAATTTTTATAGAGCCCTGAGTCATATTTAAATTCCTTTCTACGTGGAGCGAAACGATTTATCGTTGATTCAAAGTCAACGTTCTCACCTAGATCACGTTCATTTGAAATTAATGCCAATCCAGACAGACGTTCGTTTGTCGTTGAACGCAAATAATTGTTGATGATTTTCAATCATTGATAACAGGAAGATTCAAGTAAATGTTTATAGAATATTGACATACAAGAGAGACATGATGCCATTTATTTTTCAATCAAGAATGGTAGAAACTCTTTAAGTTGTAGCTCACTAGTTAGTGATGGACGTTGTGATGCATGTAAATTTTTAAAGGTATAATATTCAAGAATGCTTCTTCTAGGTTAGTGTCTTTGTAAATTTTGCATAAACTTCGAAGAGGATCTGTATTTTCTTCCAACATTTGTGATGAATCAATACAATATACATAAATAGCTGTGCCCCTAAAGTCAAGTCGATCATCTATTTATTTTAGAAGTGTATCCAAGATAGTGAAGTACGTTTCAGATTTAAAACTGTTAGTTGGATCATTAGCCCTTTCATCTCTACTAAGTTCACCTGCCTTACATTTATTTTCTGCAATTCGCGTTTCTTTAAATTTTGTTTTTAACATCTAGTTTGGAACAATTTTCGTTAATAAATTATTAGACATTTACTTTCAGAATTTTAAAAAGCTTGATCGCTTCTCATTTCAACAAACTTATTTCTTCCAATATCGATCAATCGTTTTGCAATTGCAATGTCAATACTCTTGAGCTGCAAGTTGTTTGATAACATGAAAATATCAACCAATTTGTTTACAAATAGCACCAGAAAAAAACAAAAGAATATTTTGTTATTAAAGCAGATGACCCCATTGCTTCTGCTCTGACACTTCATTTATGTTATGTCGATGGCCTTGATTTATATATCTTCTAGAATGGCTAGAATAGCAGAGAATGATCCAATAACTGCATCAACTGCATGCTTACGGCCTACGGCTTGCCCATCTTGTATCAAAAAGTCATTTCAGAGTATCTACTGTTGATTCATATTGAGATTTTCGATTTTTTAAAAGAGTATGTAGACGTTGTAAACTAGACGTAAAGAATACCTTTCAGCTGTGCCAAAACAACTGTATGCATCACTGTTTACAGACATTGCTTTGATAGTGACTAAATTCAAAACATGAGTACAACAATGAACCTAGATGGCATTGTATGAAGGTTTGAAGGCCACTCTTAGTTCAAGACATCACAGATGAGCCAACATATGCCTTTCCTCCTCAGATTGTGATAGCAATGTCTCACTTTTGTAATATGTAGTTCCACAACATGTCCTGATTTTGAAACTGAACTTAAAATGACACCTTATCAATTTCAAATATATCAATGGTCCGTCTAATCGATAATTACAGAAAATACATGTTCATTATCAATTACTGCCGATAATTCAGATGCAAATGATTGAATTAAATCAATCTGCACATCATGACTTAAATAGATTTAATTTTTCGTTTAAACTCTAGATGACTGTCCAAAGTGAAATCATAGTTGGCTAATAAACTTGTGATTTAACAAATATTTCAAGTATTTCTACAACTAACATCACTAAAGTCTAAAGCAAGAATTTTCTCCGTGTACTCTGAATAGCAAACCTTGTTTTGCTAAAAATCAAGAAAAACGTCAAGTTTATCAATCGTTTCAATATTTCTCTATTCTTTTCCACTTAGCGACGCTCCTGACTGACCAAACCAGATATTACAGTTTTGAAATACGATATTTAGCAAGCCAATATTGTCGTATTGCTGCTTAGTGTTGATTAAATTTTTAGTGTTTAGCATTCTTTTTGTTTTGTTTTGTTTTTTGTTTTGCTCTGGTTACACCTTTTTAGTGTTCATGAGGGCGTCTCAGGGGGGCGCCATTTTAGACCCAACTGGAGCGCGGGGGGGGGGCGACCCGCCCCCCCTGTCCTATAGCTAAATCCGCCAATGGGGGGGGGGGGATAACCGATCCAAAAAAAAAAGTTAGCAGACTCCTGTCGCGAGTGAAACAAACGATGCGGTTACATCACAAAATCTTTCATGTCAACATCAAACGACGCAGGGTAACAATTTCGTATGTTCTGTTGAGGGTTCTCAAACTTAAGAATTATAATTATATTTAATTTGTATGTCTTGAAAACTTACGCCAACCGGCGTCTGATGGCCTATCAATCGGCACTTTGAGAAGCACTGAATAAAAAAAAAGTCATTAAATAAATTTTAAGTGACCAAATATTTCAGTGGAAGTTTTATTTAAAGTTACCCTTTGGATGTGAGGTCACATTTCTTCAACCCCCTCCCTCCCCCACGTCACGCATCGTCACAAAAGTGAGACCCCCCTCCCCCCTAGGTGCATGACGTCATTTATGGACGGCCCCTAATCACTTTTATCTGGATTTATAGCTTGAAAATAAAATTTATCTCAAGTCTTGTATGGTATACTTTTGATGAAAAAGGCTTTCTGAAAAATAGAAAATAATTTTGTTTGTATTATGAAGTATTACACATTTTTAGGCTTAGTTACAGTTACAGTTTATTCCAAAAAAACCCTTTTGTTGTTATTGCTATTACTATTGTAGTAACATTATTTTTTACATAAGGAATATTAGTAATGCAACAGATCATTTATAATAATCATGAATTATGCATAAAAACAATATATTCTTTTTAAAACAATAACAGTAAATAATAATATAACTAAAAATATGAGTAAGACACTATAAAAATATTTATAGTGCAACAAATAAAGGCTTAGCAACAAATGGTAACCAAGGGCAACAACCATAAAATTCATACCACAAACGCCCAATGGGTCGCCGGCGACCCATCTATCTTATCTTATCTTATCTTATATGTTACAGACGCTCCTTCTGTACAGAAGATTATTGCGTCCTACGTATTTCTATGGTTTGTGTTTAGTCCTGTATTCTTACTAGAGTTTTAAAAGATGATAAAGTGGTGGCTTTCCTGGTTTCTTCAGGCAACCCATTCCACGCCCGAATACCGGACGGAAAGAAAGAAAACTTGTATGTGTTTGTTCTTGCATATGGAATAAGAAAGGTGTTTTTAACTTTATGTCTATTTGAGGGTTGTATTAGGTTATCTTTGTGTTGTATTTCTAAATTAGAATTAATTGCCTTATGTATAATTAGTAATTTACTCTTGGTTCTTCTATCCTCTAGTGTTTCAAGGTTTAATGATTTAACTAACGGTGTTACTCTTGTCAGTTTTGAATATTCTCCAGTAATGAATCTGGCAGCTCTTTTTTGGATTTGTTCTAACTTATCAATATTTTCTTTGGTGGATGGGTCCCATACAGAAGATGCATATTCTAGTATAGGTCTCACCAGGGTGAGGTAGCATTTTAGTTTTATATCTTTGTTACATTTGTAAAAGTTTCTTTTTATGAAGCCTAAGGTTTTGTTTGATTTTTTAATAACTTCATTGACATGGGGATTCCAAGATAGTTTCTCAGTTATTATTACTCCTAAGTATTTCGCATCTTTAGTTTGGGATAGTTCTTTTCCATTATTTGTTTCTTTTTCTTTGTTACTCTGAGCAGTTGACATTTTTCTGGGTGGAAGGACATACTCCAGTTAGTTTCCCATTTTATTAATTCATCTAAGTCTTTTTGTAAAATTTTGCTATCTTGTTCTGACTTGATTGTTCTATAGATTATACAATCATCAGCAAATAACCTAACTTTAGTTCCTGTTGAGATATTGTTGGGTAAGTCATTTATATAAATTAAAAATAGTAAGGGACCTAGGACAGTTCCTTGTGGAACTCCTGAGTTAACCTTTATTGGTGTAGATTTAGAACCATTAATTATTACAGTTTGCTCCCTACCCAATAGGAAATCTTGGATCCAGTGATGTAAGGGACCTGAGATTCCAAAGTATTTAATTTTTTTGAGTAAACTAAGGTGGTGAACTTTGTCGAATGCTTTTGAGAAGTCTAGTAATATTGTATCTATTTGATCATTATTATCTAAGCCTTTTGATAGATCATCTATTAGGCCTATCAATTGTGTTTCACATGATCTGTTCTTTCTAAAGCCATGTTGGTGTGGGAATAGGGCATTATATTTGTCAAGGTGGTTAACTATTCTGCTATATATTATGTGTTCCAGTAATTTACATGTGATACTAGTAAGTGATACAGGTCTGTAATTACCAGGGTCTGACTTATCACCTTTCTTAAAGATCGGCGTTACATAGGCTAATTTCCAATCCTCGGGCACTTTACCCTGGTTTAGAGAGGCTTGAAACTTGAAAAAGAACTACAAGGATTGGGGACAGTTCATTGCTTAATTCTTTTAATAACCTGGCAGGTAATTCATCTGGGCCAGTAGCTTTGTTTATTTTTAAGTTTTTTAGGAGTGAATGTATACCTATCTCATCTACAGTTATGTAACCTATTTCTTCCAATTTATTTAAATTTATTGAAATTTCCTTGTCGCCTGAGGCAGAAATGATGATGCAAAATATTTGTTAAGGATATTAGCTTTATTTTCATTATCATTATAGGTTTTATTATTTGAGCCTTTGATTGCTTTGTGGTCTGTGTATTTGAGTGTTTCTGCTGTGTGTGTTACCCTCTATATGGCTGACGATGTTGGCACATACAGCCTGTCTAGCCTGGCGCTTGTGGTATGAAGGCCGCTTCGGTGTGTCATTTCCCTGCCCTTGGGGTGTTTTTCCCTGTAGGCGTCGGTTAGGCTGAATGTGTCGGTAATGTATTTTATTATTTCTATTTGACTATTCTCCTCGTATATTACTACTTGTCTATTCCTGTCCCGGTTGGTGGAGTCTAATGGGTCATTTATATAGTTAAAATCTCCTCCCATTATAATTTCCTCCCCGTCCTGGGTATTTCCTATAAATTGTACCAGTTTCTTGTAGAAAATTTCCTTTTTTTGGTGACCCTTGTCCGACGGTGCGTATATGTTAAAGAGTGTTATTTTTATTACTAACTATGTTTAAAAAATTGATACTGATTTTTTTTTAAATTTATAGTTAAATATTAAGTTAAACTAAAACTTGTGATATGTTTATTACAAATCCTAATTTTTTTTTTTAAATAACAATTGTAATTGTAATAAATGTTTAAATATATATTTTTACAACTAATTTGACCTTTATGTAACATGCCTTGAAATAACACGAGAGAAATAAGGCTTAGCAATATTTTCCATCGTTAATATGGAGTTTTTTTTCCATCATACGCATAACTTTGATGTCATTTTTTGTAAGGCTTTTAAAAATTTGTTTGTTAGCATATTGTTTTGTTTTTTTAAAAAGATTTCTTGAACACAGGAGAAATAACTCAAAACAAAAAAGGTCAACTGCCTGTTTATGTTTTTTCCCCTAGAAAGTTTCTGTTTAATAACAACATACATTATATTTTTATCTTTAATCAAAAATTATCGATTAATTAATCGGTAAATTTTCAAAAGTTTTTTCCATACAAGTATGGACAAGATCCATCTATTTATCCGAATGCCATTCATTGGCGTTTTTTTTGTGTGGGGGGGGGGGGGAGAGAGAAATCATAACTTTTTTTTTTTTCAACTGTCAAATTTTATTTTCTAAAAAGATCTGCAGCGATCACCAAGTATTGATAGAAAAAATGTTGATGGAGGCTATAAGGGACATAAAAGAATTACAGAGTGAGGTTACCAGCAACTGTTTCGAAATTCCTTTCCTCGTAATGTATTGGATCTTGTTTCATTTATAGTTACCTTCAGTGACCTAGGCATAGAGATGAAGTTAAATATGATAAAAACCTTGTTTCTTATGAATAATTATTTGAAGTGCAAGTTTTACTAAATTTTGACTTGTTAATATTTCTTTCTTATTTTAAATTGTGATTTATTTATTAAATTCAATACAAAGTCTTCTACTTCTAATAATTAAACATTTGTGTCCCCTATTTGAACATGTTTTAAGATCAAGTTGTCAGGGAAACATTATAGAGTTATGGGTTTTCCCTGACATTTCAATGTTGTTACTTGTGTTTGGTGCGGTGCGCACGGTATGAAAGAGTATGGCGTAATAGTGCGAACGAGAAGTAGTGAGATGGCCGCTGTTGTGAGCGAGAGATAGAGGTGTTTGTATATGGAGGGACCTTCGACCTGCAGTACACAAGGGATACACGAGTTTTAACATTGCCCAGTGTTTGTCTGTTGGACTGAGAGTTGTTACGTGTGATGTTAAGACGCATGGAGTTGTATTACCATTAATAGAGATGTACATAGGTTACGAGTGAAGACTCGTGTGAATAAAGATTGCTGTTAGTACACGGACTTTGTGTTCAATCTATGTACGCAAGTTGGCGGTGAAGTCACGATCAGAACTCCTAGACAACGAGTACCGACACAAGTCCAGTATTTTCAGCTGTTGAGATAGATTATTTAAAAACTGTCCCACTGTGACGAAATTTATGAACGCGCAATTCCTCACTGCACAGCAACTAATAAACAAGAAAAGGAAATATCTCTAAAGGCGCACCATTTCGCGCGGTGAGGCTGAATAGTTGAATACGCATATTAACTGTTGATGTTTGATCATCCAATCAACGCAAATTAAATGAAACACGTCATCTGAGGAATGTGAGCGAGGAACCATTCTCCATATTGTCCTATTGAGGTGATGGATTCAACTGATTTGTATTTACTCAGATTGTAATCATCAAGGAACCAAACATTCCGAAATCCAGATAAAGTAAGAATGACCTCAATTATCGACTAAATACACTGTCATAATATTATTATATGCCAAATTAATAATTTAATAATTAAATGCTTAATCAGTTATTATCTGTTGAATTTATTTGAATGGGTTAAATAACCATAAGAATGCCTTTAGGTATTTTGTATTTATTATCGTTGTATATAATACGACACCAGTTTCCATTTGTCAATGGATTAACTCAATTGAAAGATTAACTATTGTTCAATATGTGTGCATCAGTAATGCATTTATATGAACGTTGAGATTATTGCTATTTTATTATTAACAAGGGATAATATACGATCTTAATAATAATGATTTGATGTATTATTTACCATTATCTTGTTCTATCTTATGAATACTTTGGTTCCCTTTTGACACCTTGCTCTGAAGGCTCGGATGTCAAATGAGGGACAACTAATAGTTAATACGGATAAACTACTAAAGTTTATACCTTATCTTATAGAATCTGGTCCCTGGTTACCGGAAAGCCAAGATTCATTCATCATCTACGACCGGTGCCAGAGGAAAATATTGCAACAGTGTCCATCAGGCCAAGGACAAAACCACCCTGGTAAGCCCTGAGGATCATCCACCCAACAAGTCCAGAGACGGTCATCTCCGGATAGACCTTCTACACCCAGCGGTGTACATACCCGTACCCGGCTGATGCCGATCCGCCAGTCACCTTCCCACAATGAAAGCACATATTGGAACAAAAGGTTGCAACCGTAACCGTTGCAATACTTGTCCATATGTGGTTGAAATTAACAAAATTTCTTTCCCTCTTGAACAATTCTTAATAAAAGATGGATTCACTTGCACCAGTCGCAACGTGATTTATGCAATTATTTGCAAGAGATGTCATAAAATTTATGTGGGTGAGACAGGTCGTCGTCTTGGAGATCGGTTTAGAGAACACCTGTACAATATAAATAAACAGGCTCAGTGTCCTGTGTCTAAACATTTTAACAGTGTTGACCACGATGGCATTTTGGATATTGTAGTTACTGGTATTCTATATGCAACCAATACCCATGATAGAGTCCACATGGAAAATAGACTCATAAAACGATTTGGTACGTTGGCTCCATATGGAATTAACCAAATCCACAATTTTACCTGACTGCAAAATCGTTTTCCCGTTGTGGTTTTCACTGTTACTTTAGATACTTCAACTTCCTCCTTTTTCTTATATTCTATGTCCGTGTTTATTTTTGTCTTTCATTTCTTTTCATTTTATCACATAGACTTTAATATGTTTTAATTTTAAGATATATGTAAGTACATGTAATTGTTTTTGTACTGATGAAGGCATGAGCCGAAACGTCTACCATTATTTGTATTAGTTGATAATAAAGCTTTAATTTATTGTTTCCTTACACAAATAGTCTGTGTAATTTGTTTTTTTGTTTTTTTTTATATAAAAAAGCTTTATGCAGTCCTATTCTGTATGATATATTAACCAGGTGAGGATTGAAGCCGATTAGCCACGAGTACACTCGTGCTGATCGAAGCCTGAAAACTCCTCGTTTTCAGAGGTCACTTATAAACATAGGTGAACATTCAAACTCTTCAAGAGGTTATCTTGTGTTGATGCAGTGAAGTCCAGCAGGAAGTTATTTACACCGTCACTCAACAGGGGATCAGCCTGTTCCAAGGATCAGCACCACAAGGTCGTTGCAGTTACTCAACAGTGGAGTCAGCCTGCTCCAAAGGACCAGCACCACAGAGTCATCTGCAATCACTCAACAGTGGAATCAGCCTGACCCGCGGTTCAGCACCACCGAGTACGGACCAGAACTACTCCTCAAGGACATCAGCTGAAGTATCAACTATAGCGCCTCGCAAGGACACGAGGATTGAACTTTAAGTACCATACCATTGAACATTAGTGTAAGGGCAGAAGCCTAATGATGATATCATTGTTATAGGGAATTGATAAAGCTTTCTTTAGCACTTAGACATGAGATATTTGGATTAGTTTAAAATTCATTGTGTAGAATCAGAGTAAGTTTCGAATAGACACGAGATATTTGGATTAGTTTAAAATTCATTGTGTAGAATCAGAGTAAGTTTCGAATAAGTCTGATAACTTTAATATATATCAATTAATGATTATTTCTCACTACAATGTACATAGTGTAAATAAACTTATATTTCGTTTAACTTTACACTATTCTTGTTTGTTGTCATCAATTGTGAGATCACTAAAGTTATATCCTTGTAGGCGAGAAGGTATTTATTATAATCATTATCAATTATCCCTAAACCACGAACCTAAGTACAGGAAACACATCTATCCTTTATCGCCACACCCACTAGAAACGATGAAAAAGATATTTTTAAATGCAAAATATACATTTATAAAGAGTTCAGTAGATTTTGTGTCCATCTTCTGTTGAGAGTTCACCAAAGCTTTTCCATCGGGTCTCACACAGTCCGATGACAATCCATTGGTTTCGTTCCAGTTCGTGGGTCAGTTCTTTCGCTTTCCCTGTCGCATGTAAGGTTCTTACATTCCATGTACCAATAATTAGGTATCCTCTTCTTTTAAGGTTGTATGGGGGTGTTGGTTGTGGTGCACCAGTAGTAGATTTTACGTCCCCACCCTGGTGTGCAGTGGTAGACGCGGCCCTTGTTAACCCCGGCGACGACCGAGCCGGTATGTGTTGAGTTAGTATTACAGTCATGTGGTGACTCCAGGGCAAGAATTGCTTGGCGGCGCCCATCCCTCTCCAAGCTTGACCACAGCCGGTTTCCTCCTTATCGGTGGTCCGCCTTGGTCATGGACACGTAGCCGTTGAGTTCGCAGGTGAACTCGTCCGCCCTGGCCGGTGCTCCAACTAGGAAGTCATACGCCCAGTGGAGCCATGTCAGCACCACCCCCTCACGTGGTTTAGCCGGTCAGCTGAGACCGTTGCCCGGGGTGTGGCGCTGGGAGCCACACGTGAGAGTTTCGAGAGATGGACGAGGACCAGTGAGCTTGACCACCTCTTCAACCTCTTCCTAGAAAGAATTATGACAGATGTGCTCGAAAACCATGTCGGAACGGTCAGCATCGGAGGGAGAACTATAACTAACCTACTCTTTACCGATGACATAGACGGCCTAGCTGGCAGCGAGGACGAACTAAAAGAATTCCTTGCAAAGCTAGAGAAGACATCAAAGGCCTATGGCATGGAAATCAATGCAGAGAAGACCAAGGTCATGGCAAATAATAAATTCACAAGTGAAATACGGATAAACGAGCAAAAACTCGAGGAGGTCCCTACCTTTAAATATCTAGGGGCTATAATATCCGATGAAGGCTCAAAGCCAGAAATTCTTGCCAGAATGGCCCAAACAACTGCAGCTTTAAGCAACTTAAGCACATCTGGCAAAGCAAGGAGCTCTCCCTGAGATCAAAGATTCGACTAATGCGCTCGCTCTCTGGCGATGTCAGTCTTCCTGTATGGTTGTGAGGCTTTGACGCTCACCGCAGACCTCCAAAAAAGAATGAATGCGCTAGAGATTAGATGTTTTCGAAAGGTAATAAACATCTCCTACAAGTGCTGTCATTGGCCCATAAGAGGACCTTCTCACCTCAATTAGAAAGAGGAAATTACGATGGTACGGACACGTGACAAGATCTGGAGGTCTCTCAAAGACGATATTGCAAGGCACGGTCCAGGGAAGAAGGAAAAGAGGCAGACCAAGGAAGAGTTGGGAGGACAACATCAAAGAGTGGACCGGCCTGTCATTTAGCGATACCCAGAAGGCAGCTCAGAACCGTGACACATGGCATGAGATAGTGCGCAGCTCAAAATGGTGCCCCAACGACCCAGCGTCGGGTTAAGGGACAGTTCAGTTCAAAGAGTTCAGTCACCCCTCCAGTGCACAGATATTTTAAAATAAAACATTGATTTTTTATTAAATTCACAGTATTAATGAAATAATAACAATAATAATGTGTCTTTTGGAAATAATTATCTGCCAGGAGACCTTGAGGTTCTAATCCATTCCCTTAATGAATCATCCATTTTTGCGTCTGTCATTTGGGTAAGTTTCATTTTCCATAATTTTGTGTATTTTATACCTTTATATTAACTTTCTTCGGTGTGGTCTCAAGCAAATGTCGCAGAAGAAGATGAATATTTTTAATTATCAAATTGGTGCTCTTTTTTTATTATTCTAGATGAATTTTTAGTTTTAAATGACTAACAACGCATAGAGAAGGCAGTCAGATATGGTGTTTTTAAGTTTTCAAAGAATGTCTCTTGTTAAGTTTGTACTAATCTTTAGCACTTTATGAAATGATAAAATAGGAACAGGATGCGTGTTTCTCTTTACCAACAGTTTTTTATTATATATTTTTAAACTCTTAAGTGAAGTTAAATTGCCATTTTGACAATTTTTAACACAGTCAATATTATTATTAACATTTGCCTCACAGCACTGAATATGACATTTTATACTTGCTGATTTGTTACACTGTTACAATATAATTAAATATTTACATCTTTTAGTGTCTTATAAGCAGGGTAGGTCAAGCAAGTGGTTGCGCGCAAGGCCAACAACCCTGCCGTGTAAAAAAGCAGAGTTACAAAAACACTGAAAAGAGTAGCAAAAGTCATTTCAGTCCTAGGAGAGGATGGATCCTCTGAGGGGGGAATTCTGTCTGTGTATATAATTGTGTATGTATGTACTCGTTTGAGATTTATATAAGATTACCATTTCTATTTTCAGAATAGACTTGGAGAAACGAAGGTCGCAACCATTTCATTTCGGGAATTGATATTGCTACTGATTTTAGCTGTACTTTTGGGTATTGTGGTCTCAAGCAAATGTCGAAGAAGATAAATATTTTTCAATTATAGGAACCTATAATAACCAAAATACCAGATTCTGGTGTCAATGGTCAGCCAATTAATGTTTCTCAAGATTTAGGTTTGTTGGATAAAAATAATGTGTTGTAATAGCTGCATTCACAGGCATAAAATAGGGTGTTGGAATGGCTGCATTCACGCATAGAAAATATGTTGTTGGAATAGCTGCATTCACAGACATAAAATAGGGTGTTGGAATAGCTGCATTCACGCATAGAAAATATGTTCTTGCAATAGCTGCATTCACAGATAGAACATTAAACCCAACCTTGGAGCAACAAGAACTTAAACTTCATGGCTAAATCTGAACTTCTAAGACTGACATCTGGACTTTTAAGACCGCGGAACTTCAAATGTGAAATAAATTGACTCTTTACCAACCAATCCTTTCAAACAGGAAATGTTTTAAGCGAGTTGTCAATTTATTTAAAAAATTATACAAGAGTTCTGAACCTTTTTAAGACAGAGTAGCTGGTTCTAATTGACTACACACACCAACTGAAACATTACGGGATCGATGAACCAAATAGACCATGTACGCATTTGTAAAAAATTCAGGCGTTCGTGTAAAGAGGGGAGCTGATGTTGCCTCAGATCACCATCTTCTTGTGGCCATGATAAAATAAAAGCTAAAGAAACATTATACCTTGTCGGATCAACTTGATGATCTCGACTTTGCCGATGAACTTGCCCTCCTTGCACGAACCCAACAAGAGATGCAGGAGAAAACAAACATTGTCGCAGCCACTTCTGCTGGTCTCAACATACACAAAGGGAAGAGTAAAATCCTCAAGGTTATGCCACAGTACATCACCCATCATGTTTGAAGGAGAAGCCCTTGAGGTAGAGAGTTTTGTTTACCTTAGCAGCATGGTAGATAAACAAGGTGGTACAGACGTCCAAATAAGGATCGGAAAAACAAGAGCAGTTTTCCAGCAACTCAAGAATGTTTGGGTCGCCAACAACTTAGGCAACAAGTTAAAAGTAAGGATTTTCAACGCTATGTTGAAAGCAGTGCTGTTATATGGAGCTGAGACATGGAGAACAACAGCTGTAAACCTGACCAGAATCCAGTCCTTCATTAACAATTGTCTAAGAAGGATTCTCAGAAAATATGCACCCGGGAACTGTGGCAGCGGACGAAACAGAAGCCCATTGAGGAAGAGATTCTAAAAAAGCGGTGGAGGTGGATCGGTCATACACTAAGGAAACCCGCTTCTACTATAACAAGGCAAGCCCTGAAATGGAACCCACAGGGTAAACGGAGAAGAGGCCGTCCAAGAAACATTTGGCACCGAGAATTGAAGGCAGACATCAAGGGAATTGGCCATGAATGGATGATCCTGGAGAAAATGGCCCAGGATAGAGATGACTGGAGGTCTCTTGTAGGTGGCCTATGTCCTAGGAGGAAGTGCATACGCCGACGATGATCGGTAGATGTCCCTCATGGACGAGAAGGCTCAACAACAACAACATCTCTATCAACAACCAACATGACAGTGGCTACTTACACAGGTGATAATACAGTTTTATTAATGTTTACCACCATGTGCTAGTAGATTTAAATGGTCAGTTAAATTGTTTGTGTTGACCACCATATACTAGTAGATTTAAATGGTCAGTTAAACTGTTTGTGTTGACCACCTTGTGCTAGTAGATGTAAACCAGTACTCAAATACTTTCAAGTACAAGGTACAATGAAATCAAACAGCTTCAGTGCACTTGGTGCCATACTTTTTATACTGCTTTAATCATTGTTTCCAAGCAACATGACAGTTGCAGCTCATGAAACATTGTTTCAAATCAACATGACAGCTGCAGCTCATCAAACGTGTGTATCAACAGCTTCAGTCCATATATTGGCATCATTTTTATACTGCTTCATTCAGTTTGATGGTCTACTACAGTTCTGTCAAAAACACAAACATTCAAGTGGCATCTTCAGTTAGTTATGAGCTTTTATGGTAGAGAATTCCTATTGAGGATAAACAACTATCAGGAGGCTTGGGGAGAAAGGGTGGACAAACACAAAGAGTTTTGATTGACACTAACAGTGATTGAAATATTTGAAGGCTGTATGATATTACATCATTAAATAATTAAACATTTTATAAATAGACATAATGAAATGTCAAGTTTCAACATCTGATTAAATTAAAGAAGAGTTGAGAGTAGATCGCTGTAAGACCAAATATGTGATGTCATTATTCTTTAGACAAAATGAATGGACATATGGAATATGGGTCGACACATGGAATATGGATGGACACATGGAATATGAATGGACACATGGAATATTGGTCGAGCCTTGGAGATGTACTCTAGAATGCCTTACAATGAAGCATTGAGGTATGAAAAGATGAAAAAAGTGCTCCTAAAGATACATAATCTCACAGAGGAACGTGGTGGTCTCGACTGTCATACCGATGGTCACGGGTTCGAATCCACACGAAGGTGTGGATTTGTTCTCGCGGCCTGAGGAGTCCCCGAGTCACCCAGCTCCGAATGGGTACCTAACTAGACAATAGTTAGGCGGCTGGGGTAATGCGTGGAACCCCTATAGCCGTGGCCTGTGACCGCTGCATCACTTGCCAACAGATCATCTCTCATGGTCTGTGGACGCAATTATCTTCTGCATAGAAGGAGCGTCTGTATATCTAAGATAAGAGGAGGGGTACAGAAACCTATTTTGAAAGAGCAAGCCTCAAGAAGATTCTTCCTATAAAACTAGAAGGCGACTCAAGGGCTATTTTTAAAAAAAAATGGATTAGCTTATCACACATTTAAAAAACATTTGACGGTCTAACAATTCATGAACGTTTGTCCTGAAGATCTGGTGATTCATTTAAGGAGTGAAGTAGTGACAGCCTGGAAAAAGTTGTAAGAGTACTGAATTATTCCTGGAGACAAGGAGCAGAAGCCTTAATCAAGGCCCTAGTCGAACACCAGAGGGCAATTTCACTGGAAATGACCTGAATGGGAGAACCGTTGCGGGGCAGCAGACCGGAGCGGAACAGAGAACATGGCAAAATAGGGCCGATGAACAATCAAGGTCGGACAGAAATTGTTTTGTGTGTCATAGTGTTGGCCACATAGCCGCCATTACCCCAGCCCAGAGGTTGCTGTTAGTACAAGGACTTTGTGTTCAATCTATGTACGCAAGTTGGCGGTGAAGTCACGATCAGAAACCCTAGACAACGAGTAGGCCTACCGACATAAGTAGTCAAGAGTATATGGTTTTTTATTAAAATAATAAATATGAATAAGTAATTGTTATTGGAGCGAAGTAAAGGTGGGAAAAATTGTTAGCATTGCATGCCATATTTATGTAAGCAGTAATGAAAGAGGCCGCATAAAATGATATGCCTATAAATACACACTTATAAAAATACAATATACTTTTTTTAAAGGCCACAAGAAAGTTACTGAGTTTGCAGGTCCACGCCCCCCTCCCCCATGAGGCAACACATATTCCAAAATATATTACCAATTAATATGCTTTTAGTTTCTATTAATAGATAATTGATTTTTTTAACAAAGAAATGGTATAGTAATTGGTTAGTATGTAAACATATTTATGCATTTACTTTTCTAACTACCTTAGCAGAAAAATCATCTATTATGCTGTAAAATTTTAAATTATTTGTAGGCAAGCGTTATTCGCACGGTTTTGACGTCATAACCGTGCCGAAAAGTTTGATCATTATTCGCACGGTTCGACCGTGCCGATAATTATGTAGTAGTGTGCACACCCACACCGCGCCGCACCACGTGCATCGCACCGAGATGCACTGGTATGAAAGGAAGGAGAGAGAGAGAGTGGCGGTTGAGTGTGCAAGAGGCTGTTGACTTTGGTGTTAAAATAAAAGCTGTTTAACTATAAAAGCACTGCTTTAGTCCCACCTTTTTAAACCTGTTTTACTTAGCCACCACTCGGCTACAATTATTTGCACGGTTTTGAAATACTAATCTACACTTACTAACTACAAAGTTTAATAACTAATAATGTAAAGTATTAGTATAGCTTATATTTAAGTTTTAGGACACTGACTACTGTTATTGATTTAATTAATGTTTAATTGAGTCAAATAAATATTATTAGACCTAAATCCTAATAGCCTGCGCAAATAAAACACATATAAATTACGACAAAATTTAGTTACTGAACTTACTCAGACTCAGACTACTGACACTGAGTTGACACTGACAGACAGTGACAGTGTCACTGTGACTGTGACTCAATGGCCAATGACTACAAATTATGAAGATGACAATTATAAGATAACTAATTTTGCTGTCACTGATATTGATAGTAATAGTATCTGAGCAAGAGTCTGAGAGGACCTGCATACCGCCGTTAGCTAATTAATTAATTAATTATTAATGACTTATAATTAATCATGGATTAATTAAAGTGAAAGACTTTATGATGGTAAAGCATCATTTTTAAAAAAATTAAAAAGTGAGAGTCCGTACTCTGTTCTTTACTGTAAGTGTAAGTAAGACTGAACTGAGCATGAGCATTAACGACGAGTAACTTCAGTTCAGTAACAGTCAGTAGTAACACTGTAGTAACAGTGACTCACTCATGTGTCATGTGATATTAAAAAAATGTCCCTGGAAAAAAAAGCCTGCTTGACTGTCCGCAAGCATCGTCACTGTTGTTGTAAAACAAAAACCAACAAAAAAAAAAAAAAAAAAAAAACAGAAAAGGAAGAAAAAAAGACTTATCAGGATTCGATCCGCTAACCAATAATGTCACGCACTTATTCTTTAGTAATTGACTAACCATTAGTCTAAGAGAAACTTATGAAAATTTGTGATTATTTAAATTGATTTTTATGGCAACGCTATTTTAAAATTTCAGTAATCATTAAGTTAAGTTGGTCAGTCAATGTGATCTTTTTTAGCATCCCACTATGCGACATATGGAAATTGTAGAAAAGGAAATATTTCTTATTTATGCAAAACTTTATGTACAAAGATCATATTCTCACGGGTAATTGAAAAATTCAGATGACAAAATTTATCATAAAAGTTTGGTAAGCGTTATTCACACAGCCAAAAAATGTGATAGTTATACTGACTTTAAATTCAAAGCATACTAATCTATAAGTCGTTTGGCTAACTAATAGCTATTGATAATGAATGGTAAATAGGCTTGTTATACAGCCTACAGCCTAAATATGAACATCATAAATCATTACATCAATAATGTCGATCTCAATAGTTATTTTTATAGGTACTTTGACAAAAAATTCAAACTTGTCTGATCTCAATCAAACCTATACAATTAGAAAGAGCTTGAAAATTTCAATTCAGTGATACTAGGTTTATGTTTCTACGTCAAGTGGTTAAAAAGTTATTGCATTTTTAGTGCCTGAGTTTTTCCTTATATAATTGTTCCGAAATCTGTGACCGCAAATCGACACTTTAGTCACAAAAAATCTAATAACTTTTTAACCGTTTGAGATAAACCCTTCAAATTTTCAGCATATTTGCATGAATTATATTGCTTTAAGAATAACTAATTGTAAGAGCAACATTGTTATGAGTCTTTTATATAAGTCAACTTGGTAAAGCAATAGGTAAGTACATTTATTTTTAAAATTTGAATTTTACATCAATTTTCAACTATTATTTTCAAATTTTTATCACATGGATTCATATATCTTTCAGGGATTATTCCCTAATTTATTAAATTATTACAATTTATAATTTAAATGGAGGTTATGCTTTTTATTTCATAGAGAACCTCTGGTGATCTGGGGAAAAAAATTTTTTTAACGTTTATATAGATCCTCAATAGCGGAAAGATACCGTAGTACTTGTGTTTTCTGATTTCACCCAACAGCTGATTCCTTACATTGGATGTAAGTAGCTGGATAAATTCATTTTGGATTTCCGGTGATAAATAAGATACTGAAACTAGATTTTCTCGGGCACTTTGTTGGTGTTTTGTTTTCTAGGTATTCTTTGTATTTAGGATAAATTATTTTACATATCTTAGTACGGTCATTTAGCTATCTTTTTAACTCAGTCATAAAATGAAATCTTCTACCCCCTCCCCCCGCTTGACAATACATATATGAGAATTTATTATGTATTACTATTTACTGCTAGTCATTTTAATTTATGTAGCATTGCTTCCTTAATTGACAGCTATAGATGTGGAGGGTATAAAAATAGATAGGCCTGGGGGAAATTAATAAATATCATCATAGCATAAGTAATAAAAACTCATACAAATATAATAATTTGTTTTTTTTTAATAATTAAAAAAAGGGGAAAAAAGGGAAAAATCTATGCGCCAACTCATGGATTCGATCTACCTCCATCTCAAAAATAAGACACACTGGTTCTGACCATTCCACTACCGACTCTCATGAGAATTTAGCGTTTTTTAAGGTCATACATTTTTATAGTTCAAATGGACACCCGTGCGCATGCGTCATTGTGTCTATAACGCAGACGTTATTCCCACAGCTGTGTGAATAATCACTCCGTAAAAGTTTTAGTCAAATACAAATAAATTTATTATTTTATTTCTTAAGAATTGATTACATGTAGACTATGAGGTAATCTTGTTTATAATTTATATTTATATCTAAGGGAATGTGAGCGAGGGACCATTCTCTATATTCTCTTATTGAGGCGATGAAATCAACTGATATGTATTTACTCAGACTGTAATCATCAAGGAACAAAACATTCCGAAATCCAGATAAAAATCTGGTCCCTGGTTACCGGAAAGCCAAGATTCACTCATCTTATACGACCGGTGCCAGATGAGAGTACTGCAACAGTGTCCATCAGGCCAAGGACAAAACCATCCTGGTGAGCCCTGAGAATCACCCACCCAGCAAGTCTAGAGACGGTCATCCTCGATTCCGGATAGAACATCTACACCCAGCGGTGTACATACCCGTACCCGGCTGATGCCGATCCGCCATTCCCAGGTGAGGGTCGAAGCCGATTAGCCACGAGCCCACTCATGCTGATCGAAACTCCTCGTTTTCAGAAGTCGTTTGTAAAAATAAGTGAATATTCATACTCTTTTAAGAGAAATATCTTGTGTATCCAGCGAAGTCCAGCAGGAATTTATCTATACCGTCACCCAGCAGTGGAAACAGCCTTTTCCAAGGATCAGCACCACAGAGTCGTCTGCAATCACTCAACAGTGGAGTCAGCCTGCTCCAAAGGACCAGCACCACAGAGTCATCTGCAATCACTCAATAGTGGAGTCAGCCTGACCCACGGTTCAGCACCACCGAGTACGGACCAGAACTACTCCTCAAAGACATCAGCTGAAGTATCAACTATAGCGCCTCGCAAGGACACGAGGATATAATCTTCAAGTTCCATAGAATTGAACGTAAGTTTTAAGGGCAGAAGCCTAATGATGATATTGCTGTTATAGGGAATTGATAAAAGCTATCTTTAGCACTTAATCATGGGAGACTTGGATAAGTTAATTTCATTGTATAGAATTAGAGTAAGTCTTGAGTAAGACAGTTAACTTTACTATATATCAATAAAGGATTATTTCTCAATACAATGTACATAGTGTAAATAAACTTATATTTCGTTTAACTTTACACTATTCTTGTTTGTTGTCATCAATTGTGAGATCACTAAAGTTATATCCTTGTAGGCGAGAAGGTATTTATTATAATCATTACAGATTATCCCTAAACCCCGAACCAAAGTACAGGAAACACACCTTTATCGCCACAGGGCTATAAAATGGGGGCTCGGTCCGGGATATACTTAACGATTTCTAGTGATCTCGCATTGATATACAATAAACTGTAGGAAATACGCACATCATCGGTTGCCTTTAACTATATGTTCAATTTATATTGGTTAAATAACTTAATGTACTATTATATAAAATTTGACACACATATTCTTGATTGGTTTCTTTTTTTTATTGTTTCATTTGATTTGAGATCACTACATTTTATATTTAAAATTTTTCGAAAGCAACTAATTTTTTTTCTATATATTTAGTTGATTCGCATCCATATATTTAGTTGATTTCCAGCTTTCGCATCCATACGTTATTACAGGGATTACACAGGAATTGAATAGCCTAAGTTTTGTATGCTTGCTAATTGTCCTTGATCTCGAAATATTTGTAAGTTTGTTAAAAGCACTTGACGCCAACGCAATTCGAGTCATTATCTCTGATGTTGTATCTCCCTTATATGTCAATTTACTTCCTAAATAAGTGAAATTGGTTACTTTCTCTATAGTTTGATAATTAAGTTTTATATCATTGGGTTGGTTGGTGAGGTCCATGATTTTTGTTTTGGTTGTGTTGAATTCAAGATTATAAGGAGAAGACGATGGATTACATCGGTCATGTTCTTCGAATGGACGAGAGAAGACTCCCAAGTAAGGCCCTCATGTGGACACCAGCAGGCAAAAGAAAACAAGGAAGGCCAAAAGAAACCCTGCGTAGAACAATCATAAGAGAAAGCTCAACCATGGGTCTAAGATATAACCAGGACTTGATACAATTAGCAACGGATCGTCACAAATGAAAATCCATGACCCCTCCCCTATGTGCCGTCTTCGGCCCGAGAGGAAATAACTAACTAACTAGCTAACTATTATATTGGTTGTTACATATAAGTTAACATTGTAGTGTACGATTAGTACTTGTGACTATTAGCACTTGTGACTGGTGTGTTAGTGATACTTGAGAATCGCATTACCGAATCTGTATAGGACACATACAAATAACATGGCGGATTTTGTTAGGGCCAAGGCTGAAGTCAAGGCTGAAGCACGCCGCGAAGGTGAATCACTCGGTCTGGAGGGGGCTGATCTGGTACAATACATAAATAGAGAGGTGGACCTATTTATAGCCAAGGAAAGAGAAAAAGCAGAACGAGAAAGAGAAATGGCTAAGGAGAAGGCAGAGCGAGAAATGGCTAAGGAGAAGGTAGAGCGAGAAATGGCTAAGGAGAAAGCTGAGAGGGAACATGCGTTAAGAATATTAGAATTGGAAATTGAGAAGGTGAAAGTTCAGAAGGTAAAAGCGACCACACCGATGGGAAACGTAATGATAGATTCTAGGACAGGACTGATCCACCAGTCTTTATTGTTCCCACTCGATCCCTTCGATGAGAAGATGGAGACTATCGAGACATATCTAGACACGTTTGAACAAATAGCAAAAATGTATGAGCTTCCAGAGGAAAAGTGGAACCTGAGATTGGCCCATGCATTGAAAGGGAAAGCTTACGAAGTGTACGCCAAGTTGGCGGAAGAAAACGCTAAAGATTACCCAACCTTAAAGTCAGCACTCCTCACCAAATATGAGCTGACCGCAAATTCCTACAGAAATTTAGTTTAGAAATGCCCGCCTCGAGAAGGCTGAAACATACGGACAGCTACTGGAGCGATTAGCCAAGTACTTGGATAAATGGCGTACATTAGGAAAGTACCCTGAGAGTTATCAAGGTATCGTCGACATGATATTAACGGAGCAATTGAAGGAATGTATGTCTCCTGAAGTGCGAATTTTTCTTGAAGAGAACGGAGCAACACAGTTAGGAAAAATTAAGGAACTAGCAGACCGCTATGTAACGGACCATAGAGAAAGTAAAGATGGTATTAGGATAAGGGATAGCCTCAATCACGGGAACCGCCCATAGGGAAAGTAAAGATGGTATTAGGAGAAGGGATAGCCTCAATCACGGGAACGGCCCATAGGGAAAGTAAAGATGGTATTAGGAGAAGGGATAGCCTCAATCACGGGAACGGCCCATAGGGAAAATAAAGATGGTATTAGGAGAAGGGATAGCCTCAATCACGGAGACGGCCCAAGACATAGTGAGGAGAGAGGAGCAGGACCAAATTTTCCAGAAAATAAAAAACAAGGAAATTCTCCTAACGGGAGAGGAATCCAGTCCACCCCACATCCAATTAAGAGTCGCACTTGGTGTGAGTACCATCAATCTTCATCCCACTCCAGTGAGGATTGCAGGAGGAAGGACCATCACTCTAATTTGAGAACTACCAACCCCAAACCACAACGATCTGTGGTGGGAGCAATACTGCTTAATGAGCATCATGAAAATTCTGAGGACAACCTTCCTCCATCCTGCGAAGAGTTTTGGTCAATGGCAAACCGGCAATATGTTTAAACGATACAGGTTGCTCTTATGACGCAATAATGCATAGGAATTTAGTCAGGCCAGAGGACATTACTGATAATAACATAGAAATTGGATGCATCGGTCGAGAGAGATCTTCGGAAGTATTACCTGTGGCTTATATCACCGTGGAAACCCAGTACGTAAGGGGAAAGATTCGGGCAGCTGTAATGAAAGACCCTAATATGACCTCGTTTTAGGCTGCAAGTATGTATACCTGGGTGAACCTAAATATCCAGCCGTAGCCGCATCGGGCCTAATCAGATCAATGTTTTGCGTAGGATACCCAGGAGAACGAAAGGTGAAAAACTTAGTCGATGATGCAGACAATAATGCGTTATTTTTCCAGAAAGTAGGACAGGATTCCGTAGCTACTGATGTTTCAGATGAAGAGTCAAGTAGTAGGGATGATGAAGAGAAAAACAGGATAGCGTAAATCATGATGAAGAATATATAGATGATGATGAAATAGATATTCAAAATATCAGTGTCAATGACAGTGGTCAAATGGATGAAGTTTTAGATGATGAGATTCAAAATGATGAGTATAAACATGAATTATCTGATGTAGAAGATGTTCGCAACACTGGAGATGAGATTCCAATAGAATGGCATGACCATTATGAATACGTTGATTGTGATATAGAAAGAAGAAAATCGGTCAAACCGAAACATGAAAGTAATATGGGTGAACTTCTGCAGGAAGAAGAGGATCCTAATGTCCCATTATTAGACTTGTGGAAAGAAGATAAGGAGACAGATGTTACAAAGCAAAACAGAATGTCTACGCGTAAGGAACCATGGCTTAGCAATGCCGAATCATATAATCCATTTGAAGAATATCCTATTAACGAACAAGAAAAAACAAAACTAGAAGTTCAAGAATCAGAAGAGAAAAGCATCAACTTTAAACCTCAGAAATTATCAGCCTACAGATCGTTCCATAAGGATAGTCAATTTATCAAAGAAGTATTGCATAGAGGATCGAATGTATACATGGCCGCCAGACAGCCTAAAATGAATTTGAACATAAACCCAGAAGACTTAACCCTTAAGAAACCTGAAAAATATGAAGAGGGTGACTACACAGCAGGAAAAGAAAATATTGTAGAACGTTTATTTTTTATGTCGAGGACCAGATAAAGGGTTCAAGGACTCAATTAATCCCTGCTAGTGAAGTGGTCCTGTTTACTTGGAATACTGAAACAGGGTTGACAGCCAAACCTTCGAAATGCATGATCGGATACTCACAATTGAAATTCCTCGGTCACATGATCCAAGAGAACTTGATCATGCCTGACAATGAGAAAGTGGACAACTTGCTCAAAGCACCAAGGCCAACTACGAAAACTCAAGTCAGATCATTCTTAGGAATGTGTGGATATTATCAAAAGTTTGTAACGAATTTCAATTTGTTAGCGGCACCATTGTCTGACTTAACTAGAAAGGATCAACCACAGAAAGTTAAGTGGACCCAGGAATGTAAGGAAGGATTTACCAAGCTCAAGAACGCATTAGCAGAGAGGCCTGTTCTTAAATTACCTAATCTAGAGAGGGAGTTTATCCTTAGAACAGACTCTAGTGGCAAATGAATTGGAGCAATTTTGATGCAAGCTGAAGATGGACCAGGATCAGAACCTCGACTTTTTCCAGTTGCATACGCTAGCCGGAAACTTAATAAGTCAGAAAAGAATTATGCCGCTGTGGAGCTGGAATGCCCAACCCTAGTATGGGCAGTAGAAAAATTTTTGCCTTATTTATACGGCAAACAGTTTCTGCTTCAAACCGACCACCATCCACTATATTTCTTATCGTCATCCAAGAAATTAAACGCTAGGTTAATGAGGTGGTCTCTTCTTTTACAACCATACAACTTCCGAATTGAGTATATCCCTGGAAGGACGAACTACGGTCCTGATTATTTAAGCAGACATCCGCCAGATGTCGAATTAGAAGAAGCTGATCATCAGATAGAAGACTGACTGTTAGATCGAAGAAATTGAGCTCGTTCGCAAGCATATCTGGAAATTCGGAATACACGGAAGCCTATTAAGATTAACGCCTAGGAATTGTCGTTCATCACTTGACAATTCATCGAGATGAATTATCTCAAAAAGGGGCCTCTGTGATGATATTAATGAACGCGCTATTCCTCACTGCACAGCAAATAATTAACGAGAAAAGGAAATATCTCTAAAGGCGCATGATTTCACGCGGTGAGGCTGAATAGTTGAATACGCATATTAACTGTTGATGTTTGATCATCCAATCAACGCAATTTAAATGAAACACGTCATCTAGGGAATGTGAGCGAGGGACCATTCTCTATATTCTCCCACTGAGGTGATGGAATCAACTGATATGTATTTACTCAGATTGTAATCATCAAGGAACCAAACATTCCGAAATCCAGTTAAAAATATGGTCCCTGGTTACCGGAAAGCCAAGATTCGCTCATCTTATACGACCGGTGACAGATGTGAGTACTGCAACAGTGTCCATCAGGCCAAGGACAAAACCACCCTGGTAAGCCATGAGAATCACCCACCCAGCAAGTCTAGAGACGGTCATCCTCGATTCCGGATAGAACATCTACACCCAGCGGTGTACATACCCGTACCCGGCTGATGCCGATCCGCCATTCCCAGGTGAGGGTCGAAGCCGATTAGCCACGAGCCCACTCATGCTGATCGAAGCCTGAGAACTCCTCGTTTTCAGAAGTCGTTTGTAAACATAAGTGAATAATATTCATACTCTTTTAAGAGAGCTATCTTGTGTATCCAGCGAAGTCCAGCAGGAATTTATCTATACCGTCACCCAACAGTGGAGACAGCCTTTTCCACGGACAAGCACCACATTGTCGTCTGCAGTTACTCAACACTGGAGTCAGCCTGCTCGACATGGACCAGCACCACAGAGTCATCTGCAATCACTCAATGGTGGAGTCAGCCTGACCCACGGTTCAGCACCATCGAGTACGGACCAGAACTACTCCTCAAGGACATCAGCTGAGGTATCAACTATAGCGCCTCGCAAGGACACGAGGATATAATCTTCAAGTTCCATAGAATTGAACGTAAGTTATAAGGGCAGAAGCCTAATGATGATGTTGCTGTTATAGGGAATTGATAAAAGCTATCTTTAGCACCTAATCATGGGAGACTTGGATAAGTTAATTTCATTGTATAGAATTAGAGTAAGTCTTGAGTAAGACAGTTAACTTTACTATATATCAATAAAGGATTATTGTAGCTGTAGGTTAGATGAAAGGAGCCGACGAGGAAAAAAAAGGGGGGTACTGACCATGACGGGCTACGTCAAAACCACATAACCCCGTCTTATCAAGGGGAGGTACTAGTTGATTGACAGTTGACTTTCGGACGGTTGGGGTTGGGAGTCTGGGGGCGGAGCCTGGAATGGACGAACGCTCGGACTGAGACTCACATAGACACACACTTCCGGGACTGTCTATCATGTAACTGTTAGTTGCATTCAAGTTATGAATCAGAGAGGTTCAAAGTTCAAACATTACATCTTGTCACGGTATTCTAGTGATCATGAGAGGTTTTCCGACGGTTTTATTCTCGCAAAGGTTTTCAAATATGAACGAAAAAAGGCCCTCGCAGATATGAAAAGCACATTAGAGACGAAATACCTAACCAAGAGTACCAAAGACTTTGATACTTACTTTGACCGGCTGGTATTGAATTGGCGGAAACTCGAAAGTTCTGTCTCCTTAAAAGCAAAATTAGAGAAGTCTTTCTTGGACGACAGCCTTGGGAAGGAAAGGATGCTACAAATGATAAGAAGTCAGATCGCTGCAATCAACACCATGCAAGGCCAACTAAACAACTTTAAAAGACTGTGTGAAAACTTAGTCGCTGTTGTTACAGGGCTTCAAGAAAGTCAGGTGTAAATGGGATCTTACCCCGTTCTATCTTGTTTGACTAGTTCCTCATCACCTCAGTTCCAGTAACCATTGTACCTGCTCAGGACCCTTCACTTCGTTTTAATTTATTTGACGAGTCTTTGTCTGCCCGCTACCCTAAAAACATCTGCACATTTGTCAGACAACAATTCATTTAGACTGAGAACCCCTGACATCCTCCAAAAAAAACAATAGCAGCTCAAGTCAGCGGCGTTAAAGTGTCGAAACCGATAATCCTGTCCCCGCGAACGTCCAAGCTCCTGAGTCCTATCCTTGAAAACAATGCCACTATATCAACCTGTCTGAAAACAAGGACATAAGGCTTGCATTTGATGCTCTTAGAGAAAAACAATTGCTGAAGAAAGCTTTCGACAATCTCCGTGCACTGAACATCCCCAAGAAACCAAACATTGCGTTCAAGGAAGACTCTGAGGGATACCTCGTCGATGTGCGGCTGAGCACATTGTCGAACTGAGGCACTTCTACGACAATCTCGAGAGGGAGTTCCAGAAGTTTAAACAAATGGCCAGGAGCCACGTATGTGCCAGCTCCAGCAGCCCAGGAATGCCTGGCCCACAAGTACATCCCCAGCCCCTGATGCCCACTGGAGATAACAGTGTTGCTCGCAGATTTCAAGTGGCGCGTCAGCCGATCTATCAAGGGGAATACATGGGCGCTGACATGGTGTTGAATCCCATTCCCCACTCGTCTGGCTCTGCCCAAGTGTTTGCCAGAGGGTCCTAGTCACTCGAAGCCAATTTAAAACAAACATACACTGAGAGGGTTCTTTAAGGTCGAGGGCGACATAATTTTGTAATTAGGGGGAGTGTGTGAGGAATTTAGGGCGGTTAGGGCGCTAGAATATGTTTGGCCTTTGAGGTGCCGCTGGACTAACGGGCGAGTCCAGATGACCAGAGGTGCGAACTTGGGAATCAAAGGACATAGGGACTGCGAACGAGGCTTTGAAGACAGGAGCTGTAGGTTAGATGAAAGAAGCCGACGATGAAAAAAGGAGGGGGGTTACTGACCATGACAGGGTACGTCAAAACCACCTACCCCCGTCTTGTCAAGGGGAGGTACTAGTTGATTGGCAGTTGACTTTCGGACGGTTGGGGTTGGGAGTCTGGGGGCGGAGCCTGGAATGGACGAACGCTCGGACTGAGACTCACATAGACACACACGTCGGGACAGAACAAGGAGTTAGGAAGTAGGACGGATAGGGAGATAGACGCAAGTGTTAGAGAGATGTACGAATAATGAATGTACAGAAGTTAAGTGATTAAAATTAATAAATAGTACATTCAGCCTTGGTGTTCAGTGTTTTAAGAATAATTAACCAAGTGTGTGAAGAGCAGAATAACAGTGAGAGTAGATAAGGATAGTTAAACATAGAACAAGCAAGGAAATTCACAATATTTAAAAATAAGTAGGTCAATATAATGTCAATGAATTTAAATTTTGTTATTGTTAAATAGTTTTTTAAAATGTTTTTTATACCATTGTCCTTATAAAACAGGTTATTTTAAAGTATACCCTTTCTGAATTCCCTTAACGGAGACGGAGAAGTTTGTACGTAAAAAATAATGATAAAATAAAAACTATTTTTAATTTTTATTAAAAAAAAAACATTTTTCTATTTTTAATCACTATTTTATCGATTAAATTAATTTTAATAGATAAAATAATTTACCGATTAATCGAGAAATTAATCGGTAATTTCCGCAGCCTTAAAATAAACTAAATTAACCCTCAAAGACCCAGTGGGTCACCCGTGACCCACCATTTTCGAAAATTAAAAACAAAAAATTGTAGCATTTTCTTTTGAATTTTATACCTCTAAAGCCCAGTGTTCCTACTGTGGAACAAAAGGGAGTTAACAATTTTATCTTAAAATAATTATTTCTAAGTGAATTCCCCTTAGCTAATGGCTACCCCCTTGACACACTGTAATCACAGACGACCACCTATATTTGGGAATAAATTCTGTCTTATAAGGTAAGTTTCAAAATATTTTGATGTTTTGTATGTTTTTTAAAGATGTTAAACCTCAAATATGAGTGCAAAAAAAAATAATGTTCACACTAATATTGCATAATTTATGTTTATAAATTAGATGGGTCACCGGCGACCCATTGGGCGTTTGTGGTATAAATTTTTATAGTTGTTGCCCTTGGTTACCGTTTGTTGATAAGCCTTTATTCGTTGAACTATAAATAGTCTTATGGTGTCTTTCTCATATTTTCAGTTATATTATTATTTACTGTTATTATTTTAAAAAGAATAAATGGTTTTTATGCATAATTCATTATTATTATAAATGATCTGTTGCAATACTGATATTCATTTTGTAAAAAATAATGTTACTACAATAGTAATAGCAATAACAACAAAATGGGGTTTTAGGAATAAACTGTAACTGTAACTAAGCCTAAAGATGTGTTATACTTTATAATACAAACAAAATTATTTTTCTATTTTTCAGAAAGACTTTTTCATCAAAAGTATACCGTACAAGACATGAGATAAATCTTATTTTCAAGCTATAAATCAAGATAAAAGTGATTAGGAGAATAGCGACATTTCAACGCATGATAAATATGAAGACCACAACCCTAATAATAGTTGAGGCAATTGATGTGGTACAGAAGAATGTTATAGTATTATATAACATTGAACCACTCATCTCTACATCCTCTAAATCTAACAGAGGAAAGAATAGTAAGGATCTATGAGTAACAAGCCACTCACACATTATTTCTGAATCATATAAATGCCTAAATGGACATGAAATGTGAGAGAAGATCTATTGTATCTCTTATAGACTGCCCAGTAAATGAAAAGAAACTCCAACCACAACTTTGCCAGAATTTGAGATAGATGGTTACTCTCAATATCGGTTTCCTATAGCGAGTGATGATCTTCAGCGATGCAAATTGTGCAACCAAAAAATAAAAAACCTATGGTAAAAAAGATATTTTTAGCTTTGTTTCAATCAACAGAGAAAATATTTGAGGTGTTTATACCTGAAATTGTGTATACTAATTTGAATAAAATATATTTTATTACAAAATGTTATATTTTTTTATTGTTAATTAATTGAGAGAAATCTATACCCTTAAAGCCCAGTGGGTCACCCGTGGAACAAATTGGAAAAGTAGGTCAAGGTCACATGAAAGAAAAATTGAACATGGATATCAATTTCTATACAAAAAGTATGTATGTACACCAAAGGAAATAATTTTCTGAGCACTAGAACATGGTCTGGGTTTTTGAGGGTTAAAAGAACATTTTAATTAAATTAAAAATACTTTAAGTTTAGATTATGATTTGACTTACCCTTTTCAGCATTAAAATCCATTAAAAAGTTGTGTTACATGATAAAATAAAACAGCCGAAAGCACTATGTAGTCATGAGTTCTTTTTGCACACGGCGGGTTTGTCGGCACTATTTTTTAGCAGACGAGGTGACTTTGTTTTAGGCTTCTTGGCTCGGAAATTACACAGGGGCTTGACAGTGAAATTGTGACAGTTCTGTAGATAATTGAATGCCCTTTCTGAATATATATTTTTGTGCTCTGTAAAATGACTGTTTCATAGAAAAAAATCAATTTACTGAGAAATTCATTGTTTTTTACCCTTTCATTTAATTTTAACGCTTTACAAATTATATCTTGTGGTAGAACTACTTTTTCTCTCTCTATGTCAGTTGATTTTTATGTGCGTAGGTATTATGAATTATGAGCCAAACGAGTTGGCTTTTTTTTTCTTTTCCGCACTGGTTGGTCCAGTGCTGTGTGCTTTCACAGTGAAAGCACTTTGCCCGGCGTCCAGGGATCTGGACCCAGATTTTCTGTTGCCTGAACACCCCGGCATTCACTAGGATATATTGAGGTATCTCCCTAACGGGTGTTACGTATACGGCCCACTTAGAGGCGTTGTAGGGGTGCCTCTCTATCCTGATCCGGGTGCCGCGAGGTGTCTAGCAATCTCGCTCACCCCCATCTCACCGATCATGGTCGGCACCCAGTTCAGATATATATTTTTGTCTACCTTGTCCTCGTGGACAAGTAGGCCCACAAAGCCCTTAGACTCTATATCACCAATCTCGGCCTGGTGGAGCCCAGCGTAGTGCTCCGCCATGGCCGACTCTTTCAACTTGAGGTACCACCGGGCAGGTGACTCTAAGTTGAACGGAGCTTCAATTTGCTCCCATTTATTTTAAAGTGGGCCTCAAGCACTAAAACAATTGCCTCTATGGACAGGACATACGACTTTGGGCCCGTCAAAGCCAGAATGACAGTTCCTGGCTTGTTATAAGTTGCCGGCCTAATTGTGCTCAGGTTGATGGTAGCTGTGGCCATTGTACCTTGCAGATGTGATTGTTTTGCCTTTAAGAGAATTTAGCTACGGGTTTTTACAAAATTTATTTCTACTTTTAACGTAATTTTGGCTATTTACCGATTGTTTCGCTGTTTCTATGTGTGGCCGTGTGCCAGCGCCACAATCGCGCCCCAACTGCTTCCCCCTTACGCATCTCTTGGCGCCTTGCTTTCGGCGAAAGTGACATTTATAAGCACCAAAGAGCACCACAAGGAGTTACTATGGATTGTCGTCATCAAACTGAAAGACTTCCTGTTGTGTTTCCATGTACGGTTGATCTCCATTATTGTTTTATAAGAATAAATAAGTATAGAACTATAGTTCTCACGACCTGCATTTCGTTTATCTATTTGTGTTAATCTTGAGAAATTAACCAATCAATATAGCCTACCACTCGGCTACATATGTAGTAGTAGAATCAACACAAAATTAAACGTCGCTGTGCTGACCTGTGCTGATAAACCAAAAAATCTCGGAATAGCGCAAATCGCGGCAGCTCATTTAGAATACCTAGTTTAATGTTTATATTATATTTAGTGTACACTTTAAAATTCAATACATTCAATTTTTATTATACCACTTTTAGGGAATCGTATGTTACTAAATTTTATGTTAATTAGCGAGATTGTTGTAGATTGCTGACAAGAATATCACCATTCGTTAAATAATTAAACCTTGAAACACTAGAAGATAGAATAGAAGAACCAAGTGTAAAGTCGTAATTATAAATAAAGAATTAATTCTAATTTAGAAACACAACATAAAGTTAGCTTAATGCAAGCCTCCGATACACATAAAGAAAAAAACACCTTTCTTATTCCGTATGCAAGAACAAACATATACAAGTTTTCTTTCTCCCCGTCCGGTATTCGGGTGTAGAATGGGTTGCCTTATGATCAATTAAAACTCTAATTAATAAGAATGCTGGACTAAACACAAACCAATAGTATTCTGTATAGGAGGAGCGCCTGTAACGGATAAGATAAGATGAACTGGAAAACGATTTCGAAACATCTTTACACCAGAGAGGCAGACGATACCTTTAGATAATGAAAATATTGTCATATCATTATTATTGTGTTAAGCAGCACTGCTGACAGAAAGGATCATGCTACAATTTATGTATTCCAAAATTTTAACAACTTATGACCTACGTATAAGCTAATCTGATTTTACAAAAAAAAAAAAAAAAAAAAAAAAAAATTATCCTGGGATGTCCCAAGAACTGCTCCGACGAAACGGAGGTTGCTTGAGACAATGGTGAGATGTATCAAGCGGAACCGCGATTTCAATGAAACTTTTCGATGCTTGTTCGCCACCGTAAGAGGGGATAAAACACCGTGCGTGTTGGTTGAACTACCCGCAAATGGAGAAAGACGGGTACGTATTTTTGCTCTAATTTATTTAATTGTGACAAAAAAATTACCTCATAAAATTTAATTTTAAAATAATCTACACTATTTTTTCCACAGGTAGGTGGTGTTTATCTTAATATCATCGAGGACATGATTAAAATTTTTCGGCACCCCTCCGTGGAGCTTTTCCAAATCGAACCGCTGTGTGAGAATGGGTGGAAAAGGGGGGAGCTCCAAAACGAAACTTGCGTGTCTCATGAGCATTACAAGATAGTGGCCATTGGAGGAGGTAAATCTAGTTAAATTTTAGTTTATAATTAATTTATCATTTTTATGATTTTGTTTCTAAGTCTTCAATTGATGAGATGCACTGGGTATGAAGGAGGAAAGGAAGTGGGGAGAGGAGAGAGTGTGTGACGGTTGAGTGCGCCATGGCATGTTTCCATTAGAGTTCTAATAAAGTTGTTTATATCTTCACCTACTTGAAATTGGACTTGATTGTTTTTAAATAAACTTAGCCTCCACTCGGCTACAGTTTTGGCGCTGCGATGAGATCAACACCCCAGATAAACTATTACAGCTAATAGTAATAAGTAAAGAATTGGAGAGATCAGCGAGATGGCACCACAAACGGCTACAGGGCCTGGGTGAAAGCGTAGAGGACTATGCGGCCAACCTTCACAGCCTCTTTACCCTAGCTAGCTAACAACGCACGACACGGCACCCTTGCTGATGACATGCTGAGGAGTGCTTTTGTTCAAGGCCTACAGCCGGCAGCGCTACGTCGGGACATCAAGCCCTACGCCAGGCTACACCCCGACAGCACCTTCGACAACGTTTGTAGGGAAGCCCAAAGGTGGATGCGAGAAGATTTCGCTGATGTTGCCGCCACTGCACAGCTCTCGGCAGCGCCTCTCCCGGACTGGACACAGATGTCACAGCAACTTATTGCTCACATAGAGCAGCAGGTTGCAAGACTCTGGGAAAGGTACAATCCTTATACACACCAGATCAGAGGGAGCCTAGACTCTCAGCTTGCTGATCATCCAGCACCACCCAAACATTCCAAGTTAAGCCTGTGGAAATCCCGTCGCAGAACAACTGTATGTCTGTGATGCAACAGAAAGGGCCATGTAGAGGATGACTGTCTCGCCAAAAGAATATATGTCTCCTATAAAAAGGGAACCAAACTCCTGAAAACACCAGTTCTACATGATGACCGGGAAACTGTTGCCAAGGCAGCCCAAGGATCTGAGAGGCTCACTCCACCCCAGTACATCAAAAATGGCAATACGATGTCACGCTCAGTGACAGCGTCCTCGTGTATACGACATGTGAAAGACAGTGACACATTCCACACGCACAACAAACGTGACTGGCCACACACTACACGGATGCAGCCTTGTAAGACGGAGTGGTCGTCTCGTCCACGGAAGGCCAGTAAAAACATAGACTCCGGCGCCAAATTGAATGAATGGCCCGTCAAACGCCATAATACATTGAACCATATTCAAACTTAAAGTGGAGATGAAATTGCAGATATCCCACTACTCCATACTGGTGTCTATCAGCGGCACTTTTTCTCAGGAGACAGCCGCAAATCACAATGTGTACCTATGACGGCGGATGTCTTTATTAAATTATTTAAAGAGAGCACATCAACAAAACATTCTCTCAAAGGTCATGTCCATTCTATAACAGAACCATGCAGGCCTGAGAAGCGCCACTCTACATCCAAGACAACCTTTAACAGCTATACACAGACAACCACTGTGCTTGAAGAGCCTGTTAAGCATGATTTGCCAGTCAAGTGCCGTAAGCATAATACAAATTATGACCCGCAGATTCTGAAAGACAGAGTGGCTAACAGGACCACAGTCACAGACCAAAACAAACCTGACCACTCACTATCAGTGTGTCACGTGTACGATAGTCCAACAGACTTGCCCTTAACCCACACAGACCAGCCTTACAAGCAAGCGAGTGAACATACGCTATCTGTAAGGGACATGGTTTATATGCGTCATCCGGGTCAAGGGGAAAATAAACTTAGAGATTACTGGCACCCAGCTTTATACTGTGTCACTGCCTGCCTACCGGACACACAAGTGTACAAATTACTACCTCTGGCCGGAGGTGAAGAGAAAACGGCAAACAGAAAGGATCTGCTTCTGGCGGAGGCACCTCTGTGGGATCTAGTCCCAGAGGCAGAGATAGTTCCGCCAAATACATTGGAGAGCGAAGGTGACGATGATGATAGTCTATACATGGCGACACAGAGACTCTCATCCCGATGCAGGGGCGGATCTTCCACCACCCGGGGTACCACGAAGGTCAACCCATATCGCCAGTCGTGCTAATCACAGCAGAGCGCATGCGTCACTGGAACAGAATTAAATCATGGACATTTAATTTTTTTTCTGTTTTTAGTTACATGCTTTCTTTAATTTTCACTAATTTAGATCATATGATTTTATTTCACTATACTATAGTGTTTATCATTGTTACGTTTCATACAGATGATAATAGTAATAGCTCACAAAATTCATTTGTAGATTACACCAGTGAGGGCGCTGGGATTCATTGGCCAGGGGTGAATGTAGTAGTGTGCACACCCACACCGCGCCGCACCATGTGCATCGCACCGAGATTATTATTCGTTCGTCCGTCGAATCGACGAGGACCACTCTAGTCATCCGAGGGTTGCTGAGACTGGTTTTGCCTATGTGTGCGCAGATGGCTGACAAGGCCGATCCTGGCACGGAAAGTTCGGGAACGAGGTGAGTTATGGGATGGAATGGATGAAAAAAGTGACTTGCGCAGTGACTTGGATTTAAGTGAGAAAGAGTTGCGCAGTTCGTCGATCTCACTCTCTCGCCCGAGACCATCATGATCCAGAGGCACGACAGAGGCAAGACGGCTGGTGATGGAGACGGGTGCAGTGGATGGCCATGATGTCCTGTCTGTCTTGTCATGCCCTTAGCGTTCCACCACACTTTGCTGAGACTCGCCTTCTTGACCGTTGACCATCTAGTAGACATACCTAGATCACCGAGGTTTGAGACCACGGCTACCCTCACCAGGTTTAGCCAGCCAGTCGAAGCTGTTATCCGGGGTGTGGCCACTGCGCACGCTACAGTTTCTAGGAGCCACTGGTGAGAGCTGAGTGTCAAGTGGGGACCAAGAGTGGGAGAGCTACCTCCTAGAGAGTACGACGTGTCCCCCCACCAGAGGTACTACCCCTCCTTAGCACCCCATACACCATATCAGCACTGAAAAAAACATTTTATACTTGCTGATTTGTTTCACTGTTACATAATAATTAAATATTTACATCTTTTAGTGACTTATAAGCAAGTGGTTGCGCGCAAGGCCAACAACCCTGCCGTGTAAAAAAGCAGAGTTACACAAACATTGAAAAGAGTAGCAAAAGTCATTTCAGTCCTGGGAGGGAAGCATGACGCCTAATGGTGAAAGCTAAAGCTGTTAGGCCGACAACCATCATCTCTACCAGGAACACTACCGCCATCGGAGCTTGGAATGTCCGCACGATGTATGAAGCTGGCCAAGCTGCATAGAGCGCCGCCAAGAGGAGCAACTATAAGCTCACCATTCTAGGAATTAGTGAAGTAAGATGGACTGGATTGGGACAGAAGAGATTAATCTCGGGAGAGACGGTGATATTTTCGGGACACGAAGAAGAGGATGCCCCACATACCCTGGATGTTGCCATGATGCTATCAAGATCAGCACAAGGAGCATTCATTGGATGGGAGGCCCATGAACCAAGAATTCTTTTAGCAACCTTTCGAACGAAGAAGCATAGCATCAACCTAGATGTCATCGAATGCTGCGCACCAACTAATGAAAACGACGAAAGAGACAAAGAAGAATTCTACAATAGAGTGATAACCATAGTCCTGGGACGCCCACCGAAGAACATCGTCATCCTCATGGGAGACTTCAATGCCAAGATCGGTAATAACAACACAGGGTATGAAGAGGTTATGGGACAACAAGGGATAGGCGAGATGAACGACAACGATTGAGAGGTTTGCAGACCTATGTGCCACAGCATGTTTAATGTTTATATTTAGTGTCCACTTTAAAATTCAATACATTCAATTTTTATTATGTGCTCCTCCAGGTGCGGCATATTGTGATATGGTCTATTTGATTCTCTGTTTTGTTGTGTGAAAATGAGAAACAGCAACACGGGCCAGATTAAACCCCTGACCAGAATATACCCGGGTATGATCTGCCCTAGGCCAGAATATACCCCATCAGGCCAGAACATACCCTTTTGACAACATGGGGATATATAGTACAAGATTGATGAATGCAATTTTAAGATTTTCTTTTCATGATTTAGTTTTGTCAGACTAATCAAACTCTTTTCTTAAGTAGCAAAATTTTTTTAATTAAAATAAAATAATAATTATAAAATATTTTACCGGTGTTCTCTGCCATTGTCAGTACCTTCAACAGATTCATCGGAGTTAAGAGCCCTGTTTATTGCTGTAAACTTTAAAGTTACTGAAATTGTAGGTGTTTCTGAGTATTTAGCTTAACTCTTCCCTTATTAATGATTCTACCACGAGGTAAGGACCAACCAACCAGGATTCCTTCTTCAAACCCATGCGATAAATATGGCGATGATTCTTGATATCATAGTGATCAGCTTCCTTTCGTCTCGCAAGACGATGATACAAAGAATTTCTGTGCTTCCCAATGTTTTGGCCTTTCTCATACTCATAGCTCTTCTGTCTATAGCCTCGTCCACCCTACGCTCTTCGGCTACTTTTAAGTTCTTTTTGATAGCCGTGAGCCATGTAGAGCAGTCTTCTGCTTTGCACTCCGATTCACTCATGCATATTCTGACTTCTTTCAAGTCCCTCTGGCAGACATTCTTAAATCGGAGATGTGGGTGACATGACTTCCTCTTTTTCGCGACCAGTTCTCCATATAGGAGGTCTTTGGGAATGCGACCAAGCTCCTTCTTTTCACATATCCTAGCCATCTTAGGCGACTTTCACTGAGGGTAATTAAGTTTTGTTGTAGGGTAGAATTGTAAAAGTTGACCATGCAGTTGGTCTTCCATGGTTGACAAAGTTTGCGTTCTGGTCGTTTTAGAGGTTATTTTAAAGTGATCAAAAATGCGCTATTTAAGTCGCGAAATCTGATTCGTCGACTCTGTAAAGATTGGCCTAATCATAATCCAATAAGGATAACCACTGTCACGGATGACCAATTTGTCATTGTAAATTGTTGTGAGTTGCGCACGATGGTGTGTTTTGATGGTTGCTTTTGTAGTATTTAAAGTTATTGGTTAGTGGTGCGAAAGCGTGAAAAAAGAATTGTGTTATTGACGTCATTAGAATGTGTGAAAAAGTTTAGAGAGTTTGGTGTGTTCGTTGTTGTGGCCAGGAGAAACGCCATTAAAGTTGTTTTTTTTCTAGCAGTTCCTTTATTTCTTGTGTAACGGTAATTGTATGAATCTTGGAGCAAGCAGTCAAGATATAAGTATTAGGACGCTTGTGACATTTCTGGGGGCTCAGTCCGGGATTTCACAGAATACATAGACACTGCTGAAACAACGAGAATGCCAGTCAATACTCTGGGGGAGATATTAGCACTGGTGGATGCCCTTCAACTGAGAGGTGAAGAAAGGCGAAAGTACATAGAGAGAGAGGTACAACGAGCGAGAGAGGCGGCTGAGATTGCGGCCGAGAGAGAGATGGCTGACAGGGCGGCCGAGAGAGAGAGATGGCGGATAAGGCGGCCGAGAGAGAAATGACGGATAGGCGGCCGAGAGAGAAATGGCGGATAGGGCGGCCGAGGGAGCAGCCATGTTAGAGGTCAAGAGATTAGAGGCTGCCAATGGAGGGAATACGAATGGGACAGATAACAGGCCCAGGCAGCCCAATCTTCCACCATTTATAGATGGTGTTGATCAGCTTGATGGATACATTACCAGGTTTGAAACTTTCGCTAGAACCAGTAAATGGCCGGAAAGCGACTGCGCGCTGTCATTGGGTGCGCTTTTGTCGGGTCGAGCCTTGGAGGCGTACTCCAGAATGCTTTACGAGGACGCATTGGTGTATGTAAAGGTGAAAGAAGTGCTCCTAAAAAGGTACAATCTCACAGAGGAGGGGTATCGAGATCTATTTAGAAAGAGCAGGCCTCAGGCAGATGAGTCACCATCCATCTTTATAGGAAGAATCAAAGGCTATTTGTGGAAATGGATTAGCTTATCGGGAATTGACAAAACATTTGACGGTCTTAGAGACCTTATAGTGAAAGAACAATTCATGGATGTGTATCCTGAGGATCTGTCTATGCATTTAAGAGAGCGAGGTATCGACAGCCTGTAGGAGATTGCCAGGGTTGCGGAGTTGTTCCTGGAGGCAAGGAAGAGAAGCTTTACTTGTGGCTCTGGTGCAACACAAAATGGTAACGGTAATTACCTGAATGGGAACAAAGTTGAGGAGCAACGGACCGGATTAGGTCAGAGAAAATGGCAAAATATGTTTGAAGGACGTTCAAGATCAGACGTGAATTGCTTCTTGTGTCACAGGGCTGGGCACATAGCACGCTATTGTCCCAATACAAGGGAGGGCGGCAATACGAGTGTAAAGAGAGCTGCGGCGACACATGTTCCAGCTCGTAAATGGTCAAAGGGCAAACGCCAGTGGGATAAGGTCCAAAACGCATGTGTTGGAGAAGAAAATGTTGGCCAACCCGTGGATGTCAGAGATGAAAAATTACCAAGAGGTGGTGACTACAAACAAACTGGAGCAGGAAAGTTGGTGATTGTAGAAGGGTTCGTAGGATCAAATAAAGTTGAAGTATTGAAAGATACAGGAAGTGAAGTAGTGGTGGTCAAAAGAAAGTATGTGAGAGATGACCAATTAAATGATGAAATAGAGCTGATCAGAATGTTAGATACCAGGGTTATCAGAGGAGAAAAGGCGATGATAGACATAACGACACCATACCTGAGTGGAAGGTTGGAGGCGGTTTGTGTGGAGAATTCAATAGTGGACCTGATTGTGGGTAATCTGCATGGAGCAAGAACCGATGAAAACATAGACAAGGTGGTCAAGACGTCGATGGTAACAACGCGAGCTCAAAGTAAAAAGGAAGGAGATAGGTTGCCATTGCAAGTCACATCGGCGGAACAACAGCCAATGGTGAATCGTGATGTCATTATTAGAATGCAACAAGAGGATGAAGACATTCGTTCATTACCTCAGGCTGATAACTCAAGGAGAGTTGGCAAATCAAAATTCTAGCAAAAAGAAGGCATTATTTTCAGAGTTTTTTATGATGAGAAACGAAGGAGTAATGTCAGACAAGTCGTAATACCTCAAGGATTAAGGAGCCATGTTCTGTCAATAGCCCACGACAGCATAACCGGTGGACATTTGGGAGTCAGTAAGACGAAAGATAGAATTTTAAGTAACTTTTATTGGAAAGGAATTGGCAAGGATGTCAAAATGCACTGTAAATCATGTGAGATTTGCCAGAAAACAGCAAAGAAGGGATCAGTTATAAAAGTACCATTACAAAAAGTCCCTGTGGTTGATGTGCTGTTCAAGAAGGTT
This sequence comes from Radix auricularia, assembly GCA_002072015.1. Classification (NCBI taxonomy): domain Eukaryota; kingdom Metazoa; phylum Mollusca; class Gastropoda; family Lymnaeidae; genus Radix; species Radix auricularia. The sequence goes on from MUZC01001333.1 coordinate 63,336, forward strand.
GCCATTGATATCATAGGACCTATTGTTCCAGCGAGTGAATCAGGCCACCGATACATTTTGACTTTGGTTGACTATGCTACTAGATACCCAGAGGCCGTACCATTAAAGAAAATAGATACAGAGACAGTAGCAGAGGCATTGTCCGATTTATACAGTCGGGTGGGGATCCCCGAAGAAGTTCTAAGTGACCAGGGCTCACAGTTTACTTCTGATTGCATGAAAGAGGTGAACCGGCTACTAGGCATCAAGCAACTTACGTCTACACCTTACCACCCTATGTGCAATGGATTAGTGGAAAGGTTTAATGGGACATTGAAAACAATGATTTAACGGCTATGCAACAAGCAACCTAAATTGTGGCATCGATTCATAAATGCTGCTTTATTCGCATATAGGCAGGTGCCTCAAGAATCGACTCGATTCTCCCCATTTGAGTTATTGTACGGGCGTAGCATAAGGGGCCCTATGCATGTTTTACGGCAGTTATGGACACAAGATATTCAAGATGAGGAGGTGAAGAACAGCTATCAATATGTTTTTGAGTTACGACAAAAGCTCGATGACACACTAACCCTAGCTCAGGAGGAGCTGAGCTAATCGCAGAGGAGGTACAAACATTACTAGAAATAGAGGAGCTTGGTGATAGCGTTTTGGTATTACTGCCGACGAAGGCAAACAAATTGTTAATGCAGTGGAAGGGACCGTGTGAGGTTACAGGAATCATGGGACCGTGTGATTATGTGGTTAATATGAAGGGAAAGAAGAAAACGCTTCATGCAAACCTTCTTAAACAATATTTTTCTCGTGAAATGGATCAAGGGAAACTAGCAGGTGATGATATTGGCCGGGCTGAAATCAAGGAAAATTCAAATAAGTGTCTAGCAGTTGGTGCTGGTGTTTTGGAGGATTATGAAGGTGACGAAGAAAATGGAAGTGCCGAGGCGTTGCCAGAGATCTGGACCTGGTTACAGAAGGAATCACATCAAGATGTGATTTACGGTGAACATCTGTCCTCTCTACAGCAGATCGTGGCATTGGAACAAAACATAAACCCATTTTCACTGAAAGCCCGGGAGGAACGACTTTGAGCATGCACCACATCAAACTCACAACTGATGTTCCAGTTAAATCGAAGCCCTATCCTATTCCTCATGCGTTACGGGAGGCGCTACATGAGATACTCGAAATGGAACAGTTAGGAATCATACGCAAAAGCAACTCCCCTTATGCATCACCAGTTGTTATTGTGAAGAAAAAGGATGGATCTAATCGAGTCTGTGTAGACTATAGAGGTTTAAATAAAATTACAATTTTTGACCCTGTGCCGGTGACTTCCCCTAACGAAATATTCCATAAGGCATCAGAGGCAAATATTTTAGCAAGATTGACTTGAGTAAGGAATACTGGCAAATCCCCGTTGAACCCATGGATATTCCAAAAACGTAACTTCAGACGGCCACTATGAATTCCTGAGAATTCCATTTGGGATGATGAATTCGGGAGCAACACTGGTTCGTACGACCCGACAACTTCTGGAAGGGATGAAGAATGCTATAAGTTATGTGGATGACTTACTAGTGTACACCTGCACTTGGGAAGAACATTTAGAGACGCTGGGCGAGCTGCTGCATCGGTTGGAAACTTTTAGCCTGACAGTCAGACCCACCAAATGCGTGTTTGGGTCAGTCGAGGTGGATTTTGTTGAACATAAATTGTCATTGGAAACAATCGGGCTTCAAAAAGACAATGTCATTAAGATCCGACATGCACCTCGACCAAAAACAAAGAAGCAAATGAGATCATTTCTGGGACTCACAGGATATTATAGAGACTTTGTACCAAATTATGCAACTCTCGCTTACCCGCTGACCTCCCTGACTAAAAAGGGACAGCCAAACAAAGTGAAATGGGAAAAGGACCAGGATGAAGCGTATGACGCTTTAAAGAAAGCCATAACGACGCGGCCTATATTACATATTCCTAATACTAATATGCATAAATCATTCATTCTAAGGACCGACGCGTCTGACGTCGGGCTTGGGGCAGCTTTACTTCAGGAAGATAGTAAAGGAATATTGCATCCTGTTGCCTTTGCCAGTAAGAAACTTCTGGACAGAGAGACCAGGTATTCCACTATTGAGAAGGAATGCCTGGCGATTGTGTGGGCGGCCAAGAAATTTGAACTCTATCTCTACGGAAAGATGTTATTCTACAAACTGACCACCAGCCGCTGAAGTACCTTAACACGGCTCAATTTGTGAGTGCAAGGATCATGAGATGGGCCATGTTTCTGCAGAGTTACAACTTCACAGTGCAGACAATTACCGGGGAAAATAACGTAGAGGCAGACTTCCTAAGTAGACTTTGTTATTAAACTTTTAGAATAGTGCCCGTTCCTGTTGAGAGTCACGTTCTTGGAGGTGCATAGTCGTCCCTGGATGAAATCAAGTACAATATATTAAGACATTGACTCTCAAGAATATTATGGTCATGTTGATTTTTGTTGTGTGATTACCTTGGTAATATAATATTTTAAGTTGTTATGAAATATAAGTTATTGGATTTATTATACTGATTTTTATAAATGCTATGTTGATATATTGGAGAGTAATAGTAATAGTTGAAGTATTTACAAAGAAATGTTACTATTGATAAGGGATATTTGCTAGTAGATGTCCATAGAATAAAGATAGGAAGCAATCATAGTTAATAAGTAAATTTGTAAATTGGTCATTCGAGATTGTGGAAATTTGTCGATCTCGAACATTTTCTGGAAAGGGGGGCATATGTCACGGATGACCAATTTGTCATTGTAAATTGTTGTGAGTTGCGCACGATGGTGTGTTTGATGGTTGCTTTTGTAGTATTTAAAGTTATTGGTTAGTGGTGCGAAAGCGTGCAAAAAGAATTGTGTTATTGACGTCATTAGAATGTGTGAAAAAGTTTAGAGAGTTTGGTGTGTTCATTGTTGTGGCAAGGAGAAACGCCATTAAAGTTGTTGTTTTTCTAGCAGTTCCTTTATTTCTTGTGTAACGGTAATTGTATGAATCTTGGAGCAAGCAGTCAAGATATAAGTATTAGGACGCTTGTGACAACCACCATTCACAACTTCTTGCTACTTTTTTTTATATTTACACATTTCAAAAGAAATACGGTTGGTTCAAAATAAAATAATAAGGCTTGACAAGGGCAGAGGTTCTCTTAAATGCAGATAAAACAGAACACAATCGGTGCTTCATAACAATAGATGAATACATGGAAAGTGGATAATCCAACATCGGCAAAATCCAAAAAGGATGACCGTACTGTTTGAAGAGTGACATAGGCTAAAATTAATTGCAATAATTGCAATGATTTAAAAAATAAAAATAATTTGCTTTAATGGAACAAAGGTTTCTTTTTAATTTATTAAGACGCCGCAAAGTCAAAGCGAACTTCAGATGAATGCAACATTGAAGAAGTCAAACGATGTTTCTCACACTTTTTGTCTTGTCCTACTCTTGCATTTTGCAGATCAGCGTATTTTTTAAAAAGGGGGGGGGGGAAAGCGCCATGCTACGTTTATTATTTCAAAAACAAAAAGAAGATAGACCCAAACCATTGTTGCCAGTAAATATTTTAAATGTTTGGGAGGAAAGAATCAAACAAACAAAACATTGAAGGATAATTTAATTCAAAAATGTTTTTAAAATTACTTATTGCCATACTCAAAATAATTAAACATAATGATTTGATTAATAAGCGAGGTACACGAAATAAATTTTCGTAAGCGTTTGAAAAGCTACAACTTTGGTCCATATTTCGCCTTTCTAGTCAGCAGCGGAGTTAAACAAGGTTGTGTACTCGCACCAACACTCTTCGCAATATTCTTCTCTGTACTTCTTCGATACGCATTCAAGGATAGCTGTGAGGGAATCTGGTTACATACCAGAGCTGATGGAGGACTTTTCAACACTGCCCGCCTCCGAGCCAAGTCTAAAACGACGGATGTCCTAATTCGAGAGCTACTATTTGCGGATGATGCAGCACCAACAGCACATACAGAATCTGGTTTGGAACAACTCGTGTCAAGCGTCTCCAATCCCTGCAAAGAATTTGGTCTGGAGTGTCTCAAGTCACACATGACACTAAGTCTCTTGACCCACAGGACACTAGGTCTCTTGACCCACATAATACTAGGTCTCTTGACCCACATGATACTAGGTATGTTGACCCACAGGACACAAGGTCTGTTGAACCACATGACACTAGGTCTGTTGGCCCACACGACACTAGGTCTGTTGACCCACATGATACTAGGTCTGTTGACCCACACGACACTAGGTCTCTTGACCCAGAGGACACTAGGTCTGTTGATCCACATACTAGGTCTGTTGACCCACACGACACTAGGTCTGTTGACCCACAGGACACTAGGTCTCTTGACCCACAGGACACTAGGTCTCTTGACCCACAAGACTAGGTCTCTTGACCCACATGAAACTAGGTCTCCTGACCCACAGGACACTAGGTGTCTTGACCCACATGATATTAGCTCTGTTGACCCACACGACACTAGGTCTGTTGACCCACAGGACACTAGGTCTGTTGACCCACACGACACTAGGTCTCTTGACCCACAGGACGCTAGTTGTTACTAGCGTTCGAAGTCAGGTAAAGTTACGCGTAAATTACGGTAAGTTATGCATAATTTATTGTATCGTAATTTTGGAAAATTTCGTGTAAATTACGGTAATTAAAAAATGCATATTTGACGGCAATTTTTAGTTGTTTCTGTCGCAATTTGTGGTGTTTAACAGTGGCGATTAATTAATTCCGTTGATTAGTAGTACCATCTACATCTGGCCTTCTAACGAAGATATCACACCGTTGAAAAAAACGAGGTCGTCAAACTTAGCGAACCTACACAGGAGATAGCTGGTTCTAACATAAAAATAAAACTGTTCTTTAACAGCAGTGAAGTTGACCAGGCTCGGAAAATCATGGACTTGCCACTTAAGAACATTCGCTGATGTACCTCAACTCTCAACTGCATTGTATCACCTAACTGCTAATAAATAATTACAGTATTGCAGTAATACTTGGCATTTATAATTTTTTTAGCAATTGGGTTGAACTTTGGGTTGGGTGAACTTTGAAGATGTTGTGTCACATCATTTTTTTAAAAAATATTTTTTAAATTATTATTATTATTTTTTTTAAATTATTTTAAGTTTGCTAAGTATTCCGTGTTAAACTGATTTTGCTAAAAACTTTACTTTTAATGTTGACAATACAACTTTTTTCATTGAATTTTGAACTTTTTATTATGCTGGGTAACTTGATTGGATTGGACTAAAGTCTAAATGCCTTTGTTGAATCTGTTGCAAGTATCCATCTGTAGTTTTCCACAATGCTGATAGAAACATTATTAACAATACGCCTTTAACAATCAGTAATCATTACTTACAGAGGCAACATCATCTTTCACGATATTTGACCTAATAATTCACGTAATTCACATGTAAATTACGAGTGAAAACTAAGAAAACATTAAAAATATACCAACTATCAGTGAGTAACATAAGGAACATAATTTTTCGAGTATACCTAATGGGGCACTAATGGCGCATGAAATGTATGCATTAATGCATAATTAATAATTAGGAGTGAAAAGATAAGAAAACATCGGCTAACATACATCTACTAACAACAATCGTGCACATGAGCAACAAAAGAAATTTAACATCTCATAAGCAATAAGGCACTAATGGTGTGCATAATTCTCACGTAATTTACGCGTACGAGTCTTATTAATTTGTTCGTCGACCGCATCAGCCACGTATTTTACTGTGTATAGTGCTTCCGTCGATCGCGGCGGCCGCATTACGCTGCGTATTGCACCCACGTCGTCTGTATTTCGCTGCGGATTGCTCCAGCGTCGATCGCGTGAGCGGTCTTTTGCTGAGTTCGGCACACGCGGCGGCCGTATTTCGCGGCGCATTGCACCCGTCCCGCGTCGACCGTATTAGACGGTATTACCCAGCCAGAGATGGCCGCCGCTGATGCCGTACACGACGAAATACGTGGTCGATTCGGACGACGGACAAATTAGTATGACCGGTAAATTACAAGTAAAAACCTTTGAAAACATTATTAAAAATACACCTTCTAGCAATCAGTGAGCGTGAGCAACAAAAGGAACATAAATTTTCAAGTAAGTGGGCATTAATGGCACGCTTAATTTTGGCGTAAATTACGCGAGCCAATCTTACCCTAAAGTCAAAAAGTGGACAAATTATCAAAGACCAGGCAGCACAGCTAAAACGGTGGGTTGAGCTTTTAGAATATAACAAGCACATGGATTGTGTCGACTAGACTGACATGATGCTGTGTTTTAGACTATAACAAGCATATGGATTGTGTTGACTAGACTGGCATGCTGTATTTTAGACTATAACTAACAAGCACATGGATTGTGTTGACTAGACAAGGAGAATTCGGCAGCAAAGGTCATGGATAGGGCTGTCAAATTTTTGAAAAATGCTGCCCGGGTACCCGTCCAAATTTCGAACGGGTACCCGGGTTACCCGTTCAAAACATCGCATAATTTTCACCGTCATACAGCTATACTATGCAACCTAGCCACCTTCCATGCCCCTTATTTCTCAGTAACCATAGGGCCGACGTCTAAAAGTGACGTCACGTGATTTTGGCTGATTTATACCCCCCTCCCCGCCATTGTCACAAAAACTTAGAACCCCCTTAGAACAAAGATTTGCAGCCGCGCCCCCCTCCCCCATAATAGCTGTACCTCCTTTTTGAAAATGAGCATTTGTGAAATAACTTTATTGTCACTTAAGTTTGTATTTAATGTGAAGTTGAACTCTATTAAATCGATACACGTGTAAATTCATGTAAATCGTCAATAAATAAATTGTAAGCATTCAAGTTTTTAAGTGGAACTTTCATTTTAAGTTGCACGTTTTGATGTGATGTCACATTTCTAAAACACACACCCCCTTCGTCACAAATGTATGATCGCCTTCTCCGTAGGTGCTAAACGTCATTTTATTTTATTAGACTGTTAGTAACTAATTTATTGACTTTTAAAAAATTACAAATTTTGGTGTATTATTTTNGGGGGGGGGAGAGGGGGGAGATAAACAACGTCTACAATCGGAAATCCTATGTCGGCGTATTTCAAAGTAACTTTCATGTTTAAAGCAGGGATGTTTTTATTAACAATATCAAACACGGCCTCATTCATCTCTATGTAGTCCCGCCCCACGGCCGACGACTTACCCATTTGAAATTGTTAGTAACTGATTAATTTATTAATTTTAAATACTGACAACCTTGTACATCAGTTTTTCTAGGTCAACACGTGTTAATTCACACAAGAAGCACAAGCGAATGCAAGGGGTGTGGGTTATATGAATGAAGGGAGGAGAGGGGGGTAGATAAACAACATTAGCTAGTATCAATCGGCGTATTTCAAAGCGAAGTTACTGTCACAGAAGGGATTTTTTTTTACTAACAAACGCCGCTTTTATCTCTAACATCATTATTTTTGGCTGAGGGCTTTTATTTTCCTTGTCTATATGATTCTTTTAAAGCGCCAAAACCTTTTTGTGTTTGCGATTTCTGCTTCACGTTAAGAGAAAAAGATGTATCAAAGTACATTTCCCGTTGACAGATATTTCTCCTTAGATATAAATTACTGCATTTATTTCAAACAAAGATTTTCATTTGAAAAATTATTTCGCAAAAAAAAAAAAAAAAAGCGGAATGGGAGCCAAAGTTTGGCCTCCGTTAATATAGACATTAAAGTTACATTTTCACGGGTACTCGGGCGGAATTTTACTACCCGGGTAATCTGATGGCAACGGGTACCCGGGTCCCGGGTACCCGTTGACAGGCCTAGTCATGGATAGATATAAAATAAATTCAGTGCCCTCGTTATTGAAGAGCTTGTTAAGGAACATATGGCTAATAAAAGTGTCATAGAATTAGGAACAGAACCAGGTGTTAACCCTGTAACTAACAAGTGCAAAAAAATAACACTTTTCTGTGTGCAGTGACCTAAAAAAACCTGGGGGTAGAAAAAGAAGCAGAACCATGTGTAATAAATGTTTAATAAGGCTTTGTAAAGCCTCTATTGGCCCTGTTTCCCAAAACACAAGTGCTAAGACTTATTTTAACCTTATATTACATGTGCCAAGACTTAATTTAACCTCAAAATTACATGTGCAATAACCAGCCCTGTATGTAGGTCATGATAGATGTGTGAATAGTGTGAACTTGAACTTGTAAACACATGAGAAACTTCTTTTAAAGATAAATTTTACTGTTTATACAAAATGTGCGGAAGACAGTAATCACCACAAACTTAAAATTCTAATGAAGTTGTACAATTTGTTTCTTAATTTACATTTGTCTTAAATAAACCAGTAGCCTAACATAGAAAATATAATTAATTACAAGTGATAAATTTAAAAATGACATCATTAAATACGACCACTGGTTTTTATCTTTAAAATACTCACGTGGGCAAAAGAAAAATATCGGTATTGGCAATATCAGCAAAAACGCCCATGGGTAGTGGCGTCGTGAGGGGGGGGCCGCCCCGGGTGACACCAACACTAGCGACGCCTCTGCCCATGGGTAGACCAATAACTGAAACTATTATTAACTAAATATTCCAAAAGAATAAATTACAATCCCTGCAAGAGAAATTATTGACTTATATAAGCAAAGAAAATGACTATAGAACACAAATAAGTTCTTTGGAGGTAAGAAACATTAGAAAAAACATTCTATGTCTGGTATTTTCTGTACTTGAATAATTGAGAAAAAGTTTGTTACTATTCCACGTTACTAAAACTAAATTTTATAGTTCATCAAAAAGACTAATACAATGTCTCTGTTCCTGTCTATGTTTAAACCCAATTTATATTGGCCCATTTATTTTTAAATTGCCAAAATCTAATATTTTCATGTTATTAAATTGCAATTTTATCATTTGTGCCTTATTATATATTTGCTTATGTACCTAATAGTCTAGCAGTAAAATGTGTTGTATTTTTTTCTTTAAAGAAATAACTAAGAAAAGACCTGAACCAAGAACTATGCTACATCATTGATGATTTAGAAATTATGATAGAAGATTATAAAGCAAGCTCTTTGAAAGACTTGTTCCAGGTCATGTCTAGTCCTCATTTTTTGGTCTTATCTTAGACAAAAGTCATCACAAAGAATCAAGAACTAAGAAAATTAAAAGAACTGAACCAAGAACGATGCTACATCCTGGGGAGGGAGGGGGTCTTTCAGCTGTTAGGTCCCTTTAGGGAAGGGGGCAGGGACTTATAGGGGAAGACCCATGAAGAGCACTATGCTCTAGGTTGCTGATTTTCTTACTAATTTTTATTGTTCTTAAAACTCACATATATATTTTTTCAATACCACTATTGAGTATTTTTTAAAAAAGCAAACAAAAAATTTGTTTAGATATTTATGTTTTAAGATTTAGCTTTTGAAAACCTCTTAATTTTCTTAATGTGTATTTTGAAAAATAAAAGTGCACATAATATGCATTAAAAATGCATGTGATAATTGTTGTTTTTGAACTTTCAGAAACTCAGATCTCTAAACTTCAAGAGCAACTAGATTTTTAATTGGCTTATTAACATAAAAACAGTTGCTACTGACATTGGTTTGTCTCTACAAGGCTAGCATAGCAAAGAGTTGCAAGAAAGGAAAAATCAAATAATGGCCCTCACAGAAAGAATGAAGCAGTTGGATGCGAAGAGGAAACTCTTGGCTGTGTTTGTTGGTGAAACTCTTGGCTGTGTTTGTTGGTGAAACTCTTGGCTGTGTTTGTTGGTGAAACTCATGGCTATGTTTGTTGGTGAAACTCATGGCTGTGTTTGTTGGTGAAACTCTTGGCTATGTTTGATAGTGAAACTCTTGGCTATGTTTGTTGGTGAAACTCTTGGCTACGTTTGTTGGTGAAACTCTTGGCTATGTTTGTGTCTACACCTCACCCATGAATGTCTTTGATTATTTTTATTTTTCTGACTAAGACCCTGGTCGGTCTGATGAATGAGATGAGATTGACACAATGCTCGTGGCACCCAACTTTGCGAGCATGACACCAGTGTCATTTCTGTTTTCTGCCCATTCAATTTTTTGTGTGTCTTCGCTTCTGTCAATGCCAACAAAACAATTCTGTTTGCCTTCCAATAACAACAACAGCTGATGCACAGATGTATCTGCGTATATTACTGTATAGCCAGACACATTAAATTCCAGAAGGTTGAACCTTTTGCTTTCACCAACATTCAACTTTGAGACTGTTGTTAATAGTTCAGCATCAAAAATACAATTTTAGAAATTGATAGACTCTGAACACATTTCTAAATTTATATTCTGACAGCAAACAGATTTCTGACAATAAGATCTTTTCTGAGTCTGTTCTTCTCTATATCAAGCCCTGCCAAACAAATTTGTTAGTTAAATCTCATCACAATGACAGAGAGGTGAAGTGCTAATTTCATCTCACTGTTGTCCTCACTGCTACTAGAACTATCATAACTTAGTTGTGGAAAGTCCATGAAATTATTATTTTAATTGGTCTACACTTATAATACATTAGATAAAGATATCCAATTTTAATTTTCGAATCCAGATAGACCCCCTTCAGCACAAGACATTTTGGCAATCAGAAAAAATTCAAAAAATTTACACTAGGCTTTATTCACTAAACAACACTCGGTAAGAAAAGCAACAAAGGAAACATGAAAGAAATTCATTTCTTAACAGTGATCTCCAAAACTAAACGCAAATAATATTAAAGTTTATATGACATTTTTAGGGACAATTTTAATAATGGCGGTTTTAATTGGTCGGGTCACCACAGAAAGGGGATTATGGACGTTAGGACAGTTCTAGGGTTAACCAAAAAGTTTTAATTATAAAAATGATTCATGTGCCGCAATGTGAACACAGAAGAGTTGCACGCTGCTCGCAAGCCACCATTGGAACAGACTGTAGAAGAGATTTAAACTGCTAACGTATGTTTATGCACCATATGGCTTTTTTTCAGAATATTAAACAAATAAAATATTTTGAAATGTTCACTTACCTGCTGGTGGTGAGGGTGAATATAAGACATTTTCTTGTTCTTGTCTGCAGGAAAACTGCCCACCTGAGATGATCCTCAAAACTGCCCACCTGAGATGATCCTCAAAACTGCCCACCTGAGATGATCCTCAAAACTGCCCACCTGAGATGATCCTGGAAACTGCCAGGCTGAGATGATCCTGAAAAACATATTATGTATTACTGAAACTATCAAAGGCTGCTTGAGTTTTATTTATTTTTTGTAAACCTTTCTTGAAATTTTTTGTAGCCGAGTGGTGGCTAAGTTTTTTTAAAAACAATTAAGTCCAATTTCAAGTAGGTAAGATATAAACAACTTTATTAGAACACTAATGGAAACATGCCATGGCGCACTCAACCGTCACTCTCTCTCTCTCCCCACTTCCTTTCCTCCTTCATACCCAGTGCATCTCGGTGCGATGCACATGGTGCGGCACGATGTGAGTGTGCACTTCTACATTCACCCCTGGCCATTGAATCCCAGCGCCCTCGCTGGCGTAAACTACAAATAAAATGTGTGAGCTATTACTATTATCATATGTATGAAACTGAACAATGATAAATAATAGTGAAATAAAATTATAAATAAGGCATGTACCTAAAAACAGAAAAAAAAATTAATTGTTAATGACTTGATCACCCTTGGTTGTCCCTAAGTCGTTAATCATGTGGTAAGTCGTAGTGTAGCAATAAAAAATCATACTAAAACCATTGTTACGAGACATTTAAGAGTCATGTCAACATTAAGATGCTCATAAGTAGACTTAAATATACATTATAACTAACAGTGAATACTAAGATTTCGTTAGGGGGTGTTACTTAATTGTTCATGTTTCAATTACGTACCGTGCGCCTCCTCGTCCAGGGGTGGCTGCGTTCTGCTGTGGTTGGCGATCCGTGCTGACCTGCGAGGCGGGGCTTGAGGGCGTGTGATTGACTCGTTTGTGTCCTGATCACCTACTGGAACGCCCCGTGGTCTTACTCGATGGATAATTATGGGGTCATCCTCTTCACTGTCACTGTCGGCCGGGTTGTTTGTGGGGCATGCATCTGACCTTGTTATCAGGTCAGTGAGCGGTGCATCAGCCAGCAGGAGGTCCCTTCTGTTGACCGTACGCTCTGCCCCCCCCCCCCCCC
>MUZC01001333.1:75625-88143 GCA_002072015.1 Radix auricularia
CCCCCCGGCAAGCGGTAATAATTTATATACATGCTTGTGGGGCATGCGTGCGGTGACGCAATATAAGTCGGGTTGCCAGAAATCTTGGATTTTATTCCGCCCCAAGAGTCGAGTTCTGGCATAGACGAAGTCTCCAACGGATAGTGGATGGTCACGGTTTTGGTCAATTTTGTTCGTGACTGTTGTCCCTTTGTCCGCTTTGTCCTTCAGGTTCTGGGGGTCGGGGTGCTTCCTTTTGTTACGGCGCTTGTTGGGCCGAGTGTGTCTATGACTTTTCGATTGCTTACATGTCGACAGCAGGGACTGTGTCGGTGTCATGTTTTCGCATTTTTTGCTGGTGAGAGAGCTGGGTTGGGCACCCTTATCAGCCAATGATGCAGTGTTAGGCATAGTTTGAGAAGCACTACGGGGAGCTGTTGATGCCAAAAGCTGTGGTACCTGGTCGGCAGTAGGTAGCCAACATTTCAGTACATTCATGCCTAGCAGCAATGGCGCTTCTTTCTTCCGCACACGGTGTGTTTGGCGTACTGGTGTTGGTATGACGAGGAGGGGGACGTTTCTTATCAACTGTCCAAATATTTGAACGTCGAGAGTTGTAATCCCCCAAGTATGGCACCTCAGCTCTATTGACGGCTTGCAATGAAATGAAACCTTTGTCAAGGGTGAGATGGCCAAGATGTTGCGATAGACAGGATTCTGTAATGTTGATTACCTCGCTTCCAGTGTCGATCAGCGCCGCAACCTGGTGACCATTTATGGTTACATCCAGGGTGGGGCTGGCACCGGTCATTCCTATCGACTTCACTGTTATGCTTTGGTTAACAGCAGTGTGTGAAGGATAAAATCGTTCGGACGAAGGTTGCTGTCGAGGTAGTTCTTGGTCTGGCTGATGGCAACGTGTATGTTGCCTATTGGTGTGTGAGACGTAGCGGTGTTTCGTGCGACAGTCGTCTTCGGAGTGTCCTTTCCGATTACACCATAGGCAGTGTTTGGACCAGTTCTGATGTTGACATTGGCCCAGATTAGATTGTCTGGGTGCTGGTGGACAGTGGACACCGGTAGCGTTCGTGTCCCATCGGTGCTGGGGCACTGAATGGTGTAGCCTATCTGTCACAGCTACTATCTTCTGGTCGATGTGGGCCATTAGTCGTTGTGTCATCTGCTCTCAGTCAGGGAAAGGTGCTGCTGAGAGCTATGCAGTGGCGGCGACATCACAGAAGTCTTCTCTCATCCACCGCTGGGCTTCTTTAATGACATCGTCAAGAGTGCTCTTGGTGTTTAGCCTAACGTAAGTTTTCACGTCACGTCGCAGGGCTGCCGGCTGTAGGCCTCGGATAAATGCAACCCGAAGAATGTCATCTGCAAGGATGCCTGTCCGTGCTGTGTTGGCTAAGGTAAAGAGACTACTCATGTTAGCCGCATATCCTCTACGCTTTCATCAAGGCCCTGTTGCCGTTTGTAAAAGGCAGAGGCCAGGGTGGTGCCATCTCGCTGATCTGCCCAATTCTTTACTATTAGCTGTAATAGTTTATCTGGGATGTTGATCTCATCAGGTGTACGATCCAGTACATCTAGACGGGCACGTCCCTCTAATGCTCCCAGGATCCATGTCACCGCCACAGCCGGGGGCATGGGGTGAAATTTTAAAATGAGTCGAACCTCCTTTACCAATAGCTCTGCAACGCTGTCTCCCGTAAACCTCGGCAGCTTCGGCAAACGAGCAGATTGTACGTGCTCAGCTTGTTCAGGGCCGGCTTTAGGGATTTGGAGGCCCTAGGCGAAGTGAATTTGGTGGCCCTAAATGTAATTTTAAAAAAAGAATAATACATACGGAAATAATAATTTTGCACAATTATGCTGTTAAAATTTCAAATTATTTGTAATATCTTGTTCTATAGTCAATATTGCAAGATTTTGTGGTTTTAAATCATTCATTATGGAACGAAGAAATTTTTTATCAACTTCAGTTTGGAGTAGCTCCTTTCACAACTAGCAACACTGATAGCAATTGTTGAGAAAATACTTAGCAATACTACAAGTTTTCAGTTTAGTACATACATGTATTTATATCTTAATTGACAAATAGTTCAAATGTATACAAACACATTCGTGCATATGTCATAAACCTTCAATAACAATGAAATTTTCGTGATTTGATGGCTGCAAAGTCTACAATATATCAGGAATAATTCAGTGACTAGACGACATCTCGTTGGATAGATATCATTACCAAACTGTTTAGGCGTCTTGAGTCATAGTCTTTCTCAAATTGTTTCGTTTCTAAAAATAATAATTTTAACTTCTCTCCCCCGATGCTTAAGACTGGTCAATGGTGTACGAAGGGCTATAGCGACATTTAGAACAGCAGTATTCAAACAATGGTCATAAATAAAACGTCACACATGAAGAGAATACGAAATCGTATCTGGAACAATGTTTGAAATTTGCAATTCACTGCATAAATCCTTCGGATCAATATTTGCAACAGATGCATCGGTGTGCGCAATATTCGAATCAATGAAACATTTCATGAAATCATTTTGGTCAAATTCTGCAATTTCTTTGATGTTCATCAATCCAAAGAGACCAGTGACGTTCCATTAGCTCAAAACGTGCAGTCAATGACAAAACTGCAGGATCTAACAAACAATTAATTCATATATGCTTTCCGTCGCCTCAAGTTGTGGCAGCAAGAAATATAAAATTTGAAACATATGGTTTTATCTCAAATTCTCGAGCCGATTCTTGGAACGAAATTTAAGCTGACACAACTCCATTTTTTTTTTATTTTGTCATAAACTCGGTTGCACTATGTATACATTCCAGTGCAATGTCAAATTGCATGTCTTTCGATTGCATCAATTTGCTGATTATATTCATTTAAAACAATAAATCGTACCAGATGACTAAAGTTACCAGAAAATTATTTCGGATTGAGTTCAAGTAGACTTTTTTGTAAAACACAATTTCAGCCTTTCATATTCGCTCCATTATCATATCTTTGGCCTCAGCAGTTCTGGAAATATAAATTCATATCTTCAAGCTTTATTTAAAACATGCGCCCGCGAGACATAAACCAGTGCTGTCATCGACAGCCATTGTTACCACAAAATATTCATTGATTTCTACTGGCATACTCACAATGTTGAATTTTCGGGAAATCATAGTCTCTTGTTCTTGTTGACCAGCATCAGGTGTGTAGTCCAAAATGATGGAATAATATTTTAAATTTTGAACATTATTTATAATTATTTTTAACGCGGCATCACCGATCAGATTAAATTTGATCATGAATTTGTATGTTTTTAAATGTGATAAATGATCTTCTAGGCATCAAAAGTAATTTTAGAACAATTCAACCAATCCCAAAAAATGTCCATTTGCTGGTTGAAACAAGCGATCCACATTACCAAGAATTGGATAATTCCGTTTTCCAAAAAACTTCACAATTGAAATTATTCTTTGTAAAGCTTTGTTCCAGTGCTTAGTCTATTTTGCATAAGTTTTTATGTTTCCTTGTCAATTTTCTTTCCTTCCTTTAAACAATTTTCCAGTTGAATCCAAACGCCGATTTCACAAATGTGCTTCATTGATGATCAGCGAGAAGACTGGACATGTTTTTTCCAATCGCTATTTCCTTAAAAAATGTTCAGTTTTAAAGAGATAATAAAAACTGAACATATATTTTTTTTAAATAATAAAAATAAAAACATTATTCATGCCAGATTACTAAAATAATCTTTTATTTTCTTTCATGTTATTTTTTGTTAAGCTGTTGTTGCTAAGCTCTGAAAACGAAACAAATGTCTATACTTTGAGAAATCAGAAAAGTTTCAGCTTAATTTTGTCAAATAATTTTGTTAACACAAAACTTCTACATCCGGATTTATGCATTGCATAGAATCGTTTTTATATTTCCTAACTTACATCAGCGTTTAAAATTGAAATGTTAAAGGTTTACTACATAAAACATTTTATATTTAACAATTGTGTAATTAGCGTAAACTTAGGTTTCAAGTTTGACAATTTTGTCTGGAAAGATGAATTTGCATTATAAAATATCAAATTTTAAACAACATGCACCATTTAAGAATCATAATCAGCTGGTAAAAATATTGCACCGATTGTTGGTTCTCGTTGTTTTGACCTAGATCTAGATCGTAGCTTGTTCTTTAAATATATGTATATTTTATTTTCTATGATTCCTGTGCGAGGCCCCCACTAATCGGAGGCCCTAGGCGGCTGCCTAGTTTGCCTATGCCTAAAGCTTTGTTTTTCTTAAACCACTATGCTCACCTTTACGAAACCCTGCTCGCAGCGCCAAAAACTGTAGCCGAGTGGAGGCTAAGTTTATTTAAAACAATCAAGTCCAATTTCAAGTAGGTGAAGATATAAACAACTTTATTAGAACACTAATGGAAACATGCCATGCCATGGCGCACTCAACCGTCACTCTCTCTCTCTCCTTTCTTTCTTCTTCCTCCCCAGTGCATCTCGGTGCGATGCACATGGTGCGGCGCGGTGTGGGTGTGCACACTACTACATATTTAAAACCTTTTTTGAAATTGTTCTTCCATTTTATACAAAAAACTTATGTCAATCTTTTAGCGTTATATTTTGTATTTAAACAATATTTTTATTTTAAACTGTAGTCTGTGGAAAATCATCAGATATTTCCATACTGTACCTTGGCCATATAAGGTTTGTGACCCTAGCGAGGGTCAGCTATGTTCGCTAAAAGGGGAAAAAGAACGGCACAAACAAACATTTTTAAAATTTTAAATATGTTTCCGCCAAGGGCTGAACCCTAACCTTCTCCATGTAAGGCGGATTGTTTTAATTGTAATGTTACATTGATTGATTTCTAATTATAAGGGGGAAAAGGAAAAGTGTTTGATAACATGGAAATTATGACCTGAAAAATATTATTATAAATATAATAATACCAATACTAACTTTGACTGAGTTGAGTAACATGTCCACACGTTACAGCTTAAAAAGATCTTCTGCCTCACCTGATTAGACCATATCCACTTCCCATTTATATTAAGTGTGCAGTTTCCCCCGAGTTGAGTTGTGCATCACCAACAGCATGGGCGTGATCTAATCACAGTTGCCAGATGGAAGTGGACATGCAGCAGACCAGTGAGCGTTGTCCCCAGCCACTGGGAAAATATAAACTTTGTTAAAAAGCTGACCTCTTAATTTTACAAGATGGTGCATATTGCCACTCCCCCCCCCTCCACAAGATGGTGCTTATTTTTTTTTCCTAAAGAAAAAGTGTGTTGCGGCGGAAACCTCTAACTTCTCTCATCGATCTCCGCTGCAGTCCCTTTTTTCGGACATAGCGTTTATTTTTAAAATATTTTTTTGCATTTACATGTTATTTTGGCTGAAGGCCTTACAATTTTTTTTCCAAAACTTTGATGATACAATTAAAAAGTGTTAAATGCAACAGACAAGTAAATTTTGACGTGTCAAGATGGTGTTTATTGCCACCCCCTTCCACAAGATAATGCTTATTGCCACTCCCCCCCTCTTCCCCAAATTTGTCTGTCTTACTTGCTATGGTTTTAAATGAAAAGGGAAAAGGATTGAAGGTAAAGCTTCTTTATAACTTCTCTTCCGGAAATAATGGGTTGAAGAAAATTGGAAAAAAAAACAACAACAACAAAAACAAACTTTAAAATCCTAATAAAAATGGGGCCGTTTTGACCGGGGCCGTTTTGTAGGGGCCGTTTTGTCAGGGGCCGTTTTGACGGGTCACCCATTTTTTGGAAATGAAATTATCTCCAGGGGAAATAAGTTGGTACTTGTTTTTTATCAGACCACCAAACAAACTATTTATTTATTTACTTTTTGTTTGAACTGTTGTCTGATAAAATAAATTATCCTTAAGAAGATTGACTGTATATTATTATAATTATATTAATTTAATTTTGACAAGAATTCGAACAGCGCCAATTAAAAACAATCTACTAAATGATAAATGAATGTAAGTTGTTAGTTGGCTTAAACAAATAATGTGCTGCTTTATCAATGTATTATCAATTGTAATATAACATCAATATTTATAATCCTATAGTGAAATTAAAAATCGGCCAAAATCACGTGACGTCAATTATGGAAGGCCCCTAACTGACAATGCCAATTAAATTTGTGTTAAGTATAATATAAGAGTCTCAAAAAGTCTTAGAAATCAATAAGACTCACAAAATAGAGCTGTTACAGCTAAAATATAACATATATTAATGCATTTAATAAATCAAAAACGTCTCAATGGCCTTCCATGAAGTACGTAAAGCTATTTTTGATCCCCCCTCACAGGGGGTGTCACAAAGCGTCACTAATCTCGTCACACTTTCAAAAAATTCAAATTTAATCGAAAACTGAAAACACACTTCACTATTAAACTGCATTAAAATATAAATATTAAAAGAGCTATCAGATTATTAAATGACTGTAATAGTAGAATAACTAATTGTCAACAGTTGTCAATGAAATATTTATCAATGTTTTAACATCTTTTACTTTTAAAAACGAAATTATAATTTAGTAGGGCTGCGGAAATTAACGATTAATTTCTCGATTGATAGGTAAAAAATGTTACCGATTACAACTATTTTAAATTCGACAAAATAGCTATTAAAATTAAAGAAAATATATTTTTAAAATACTTTGATTTATTAATAAATAATTAATTAATAATAATAATAATCGTTTGCTTTTTTCGTACAAACTTCTCCATTTAAAAAAAAAGATTTTTAAAGTGTATACTTTAAAATAATCTTTTTTTATAAGTATAAGGAAAATAATATAACAAAATGAAAAAATGTTTTTACTTAATTAACAATAACAAAATTTAAATTCAATAATTAATAACATATTTAACTAATTATATTTAAATTTCAATTTTTAAAAGTAAATTGCTTGTTATTATTACGTCTGTTGAAAGTTTAGGTGGTAGGGATGGAGACAGACGTCCGGAGGCATCTCGGTTGTAATCTGAAGTTTGGTATGTAGTAGTATGTACTAATTCCTGTTTCAATGTTGCAGTTCTCAATTTTTTTTAGAATGTACCCCTAGGCTACATTTTTACTTAAATATTTCTGTAGTTGTGCTTATTGTGCCTTACACTATATAAATATTTAAGATATAACTATAACACTTTACAGTGACTCTAAAATTGAAATCTCCGACAAAATAAAATTGTGTGTGACCCCTAACCTCGATTATGTTTGTTTGTTGTTTATTGTGTTTTCTAAATATTTAAGTGTATATTTGGAATTAACCTTATCAGAAATTCCAAACTTCGGAGGCTACCTCACGGGGTGTCATCAGCTGTACAGTTGGGACAATTTCCTTGGCTGATCGTGCCCTCCCAGTCATTAAAATCAGTTAAAACAGTTCATATAGTTTATTTAATCATATTTAACAATAGTGGGGTACATTTTCAAAAAAATTAGAACTACAACTTTGAAACAGGAAGTAGACTAAAAAATAATAAATAAACTTCAGATTACAACCGAGATGCCTCCGGACGTCTGTCTCCATCCCTACCATTTTTCAAAAGTTAACGATTAAATTAAATAATCGATAACATATTTTTTTAACAGTCATATAATTTAGATTTTCTTTTGGCCTTTACAAACTAGTAATAAATAATAAATGGAACCGCCGTCCAATTAATGGTCATGTTATTAACTGGTTCGAATCTCCGTGAAGGTAGAGAGACTTGTTCTCGGGTCCTATTGTTTAGTGGAGATTTACCTGTAAACACAAGTGAAGATTTACCTGTAAACTGTAAACACAAGTGAAGATTTTTTTAAAATGAGACCTCCAACTCCAACAACCATGGCGCCGTTGTACCAGAAGATTGATAATGAAATATACATTTTTTTTATTTCATACTGTAGCCGAGTGGAGGCTTAAATTTCATACAGGTTTAGAAATGTTGAATTCAGTCAGTTGTTTTTAAACAGTTTTTATTTACACACAAATAAGCAGCGTTAGATCTCGCCTTGACACACCCAAACCGTCACTTTCCATCTCTCCACTTCCTTTCTTCTCTCATACCTAGTGCATCTCGGTTTCATGCACATGGTGCGCAGCTATGTTGGTGTGCAACAGGTTTATTGTAACATTCCACAGCATACACAAATCAACAAGTCTCCGTCAGTCTTCACTCTCAGCTCCTACTCTCACTCACCCAATCTCGACACTGCTACAGACCAGGGGCAGTGTGAAACTCCCCACCGGTCGTGTCCCCACCCATCACGGGACAATAATATATAGTTTATAAAGAGAAAATTACGCAAACTATGGGCATGTTCAACAACTCATATCTAAAACATTTTTTCATTCAATCCGTGAAATCTTGCAATCTAGAAGCATCTGATCTGAGTTAAATAGAAAAATCTAAAAATCAGATAGCTGACATGCATAGTTTTGTCACGGCGCAAGGTCAAAAAATCATGTTAAGCCTGGTCCCTTTTGGAACTCAGGACGTGTTAGCGCATTTTCGTATTATGTATCAGTACTTATGTTAGATATCAGCATTATGTTGTTATCAGTAATTGTGTTTAGATTTTAGACATATTTTTATGAATTTTCTTGTGTAATGAATATAGACCTACCTGACATTTTTTATTTATTTAAAAGTCATTTCTTTACATTTAAAAAAAAATTATTTTCTCTTTAACCTAACTACAAGTCACCACAAATGATGAAGTAAAACTCTCTAAACTTTTACACATATTTTAATGACGTCAACTAAAAAAAACACTAATTAATTCTTTTGCACGATTTCACACCACTCTTGAATGCTTGAAAAACTATGTATTCGACTTCCGGCAATGGCGCCCGTTCCTTGTGCCAGTGTTAACTCTCGATTCGCAAAGTTTTTTGGTAGTTTTAACGGGGTTTTTTAACGGATCGAGTAACTGAGTGTTGATGCACCAATGGCAGGTCAGGACATACAAAAAACATATATACATCATGGGTCTAGGACTTATGGATCCTGTGATCATGGTGATGACAGACAGACGGACAAAACGGGGGCAATAGCGATTTCGACATCTCGAAAATGCGCTAAAAATGACAATAATGTATTTTTTATAATGAGAAAATTACACAAACTATTGGCATGTTAAAACGCTCATATCTCAAACATTTTTAATTTAATCCAGGAAATCTTCCAATCTATAAGAATCTGATCTAAATTCAAAGGAAACATTTAAAAATCAGATAGCTAACTTGCATAGTTTTGTCAAGACAAAAGGTCAAAAAGTGAAAATAATATATAGTCTATATAGCGAAAAATACTGTTGGCAAGTTCAACAACTCATACCTCCAACATTTTAAATTAAATCCAGGAAATCTTGCAACCTAGAAGCATCTAAACTAATTTCAATAGAAAAATCTAAAAATCAGATAGCGACAATGCATAGTTTTGTGAAGGCACAAGGTCAAAAAATTAAAAATAAAATATAGTTTATTTAGAGAAAATTACATTCCACAGCGTACACATTGGCATGTTAAGACACTTATATCTCAAACATTTTTAATTTAATCCAGGAAGTCTTGCAATGTATAAGCATCTGATCTAAATTCAAAAGAAAAATTTAAAAATCAGATAGCTGACATGCATAGTTTTGTCACGGCTCAAGGTTAAAGAGTGACAATAATATGTAGTTTATATTAAGAAAATAATGCAAACTATTGGCACGTTCAACAACTCATATCTCAAACATTTTTCATTCAATCCAGGAAATATTGCAATCTAGAAGCATCTGATCTAATTTCAATAGACAAATCTTTTTTTAAAAAAACAGATAGCTGCATAGTACAGTTTGTCAAGGCGCAAGGTAAAAAAGTGACAATAATAGACAGGTCATGTTAAGAACATTACATTAACTATTGGCATTTTCAACAACTCATATCTCAAATATTTTTAATCCAATCTAGTAAATCTTGCAATCTAGAATCTAGAAGAATCTGATCTAAATTCAATAGAAAAATATTTTTAAAAATCAGATAGATGACTTGCATAGTTATGTCGCGGCGCAAGGTCAAAAAGTGACAATAATATATTGTTTATAAAGAGCTAATTACGCAAGCTATTGTCATGTTCAACAACTCATATCTCAAATATTTTTTATTCAACCAGGGAAACCTTGCAATCTAGAAGCATCTGATCTCTAAGTTCAATAGAAAAATCTAAAATTCAGATAGCTGATATGCATAGTTTTGTCACGGCTGAAGTTCAAAAAGTGACAATATTATATAGCTCCTTTTGAGAAAATTACGCAAACTATTTGCATGTTGAACAACACATATCTCAAATATTTTTAACTTAATCCAGGAAATCTTGCAATCTAGAAGCATCTGATCAAAGTTAAATAGAAAAATCTACTAATAAGATATTTGACATGCATATTTTTGTCACGGCGCAAGGTCAAATAGTGACAATAATATATTGTTTATGAAGAGAAAACTACGCAAACTATTGGCATGTTCAACAACTCATAACTCAAATATTTTTAGTTGAATCCAGGAAATCTTGCAATCTATAAGCATCTGATCTACGTTAAATAGGAAAATTTAAAAATTATATCGCTGACATGCATAGTTTTGTCAAGGCGCAAGGTAAAAAAGAGACGATATTATTAAGTTTATATTGTGAAAATTACTCAAATTATTAGCAATTTTAAATTTTTAAAGAAATTTTTAGAGTTTTTTTTAAGACAATTTAAAATTTTTAAAGAAATTTTTAGACTTTTTTTTAGACAATTTAAATTTTTTAAATAGAAATTTGTATATATTTTTAGACAAATTTAGATTTTTTAGAAATTTTTTAGAAATTTTAAGACAATTTAAATTTTTTTAAAGAAATGTTTAGATTTTTTAAAAGACAATTTTAAGGTTTTTTTTAGAAATGTTTAGACTTTTTTAGACAATTTTAAGTTTTTTTTAGCATTATTAGACAATTTAGAAAAATTTAGACATTTTAAAAGAAATTTTTAGACTTTTTTAGATAATTTTTTTAAAAATTAGACATTTTTTGAATTTTTAAAGACTTTTTTTAGACAATTTTTAAAAAATGTTATAAATTTTTAGACACATTTAGAAATTTTTAGACATTTTAGACAATTTAAAAAATGTTTAGAAATTTTTAGACCTTTTTAGAAATTTTTAGACAATTTTTAAAAAATTTTGACATGTGAAATGAAATGGAAAAAAATTTAACAATACAATACATGTATTTGAATTCAGCAACAAACAAAATAAATTAAAAAAACAACAGTACCTTCTTTTTTTTAATGCTTTATAATTTTATTCAAATTAATTCAAAAAATTAAATCTTACTGCAAAAAATCTTGAAAAATCTAATAATTCCAATAAACAGAAAGCTTAGATATTACTGGAGAATATTCAAAACTGACGAGAATAACACCAATAGTTAAATAATTAAATCTTGAAACACTAGAGCAGTGCTTCTCAAACTTTTTAGTGTGGCTGACCAGCAAGAATTTGTTCCTTTGCACCAGTGCACTATTTTCCTTGCACTGAAATTTTTTCTGTCTTTTTTTGAGAACGTCTGCGGACCGGCAGCGGAATGCCCACAGACCGGCAGCGGAAGGCCCACGGACCGGCACCGGCCTGGAATTCAGGCATGGAATGGGTTGCCTGAGGAAACCAGGTAAACCAACACTTTTTTTTATCAGCATTTAAAACTCTAATAAGAATATAGGACTAAACACAAACCATAGATAAGTTTATGACACAATAATCTTCTTTATAGAGGGAGCTTTCTGCAACATATAAGATAGTAAGACATATTTACCACACTCACACAACCTTTACGATCATCACAGTCAAAATAATTGTGTAATCAATACATAAAATATATTTACAAATTCTACAGAATGGCTCTTTTATCTGAGGTGTCAGCCATATCTTATTTTACATAAATACATTAAGAAATAATTAAAAATATCTGTAAGCAGATTGAGTCATGTCTGGAGACTGAGGCCTTTTTTCCTCAGACATAACATGACTTTTTTTTTTTACTTGAGCAACACATGACCTTGCCCTTGATGCTAAGACATAAAATTATTATTCATGTATTGAAATAAATGAAGTCTTCAACAAATAATTTTGCAAAAAAGTCATTTTTTAACAAATTATTTGACTTGAACTGTTTTTATTAAATACATTAAAACGCTGTTTGATTTCACGTCCTTAGGTGTTCAAGAGCCTCCCCGAGTTATTTGTCCAAACATCAGACGCCACCAACACCCAGTGTAAATGTCCTCCAGTTTGTACTTCTCTTCTTATTGTGGTGAACTGTTGGTGGTGGAAGGGGAATAACTTTTCCTCCATTGTAATGCAGGGGTTTGCGGTTGATCAGGGCGTCTTTCACTTTGAGCTCCACCTACAAACATGACATCATTATAATTATAATAATAATAATAATTTGATTATTTATAGCGCTGCATCCCAGCAAGCAGTTGGGA
>MUZC01001334.1:11618-45338 GCA_002072015.1 Radix auricularia
TAGTGTTAGTTTGTTTCACTCAGACTAGTGTTAGTTTCTTTCACTGAGAATAATGTTAGTTTGTTTCACTCAGACTAGTGTTAGTTTGTTTCACTGAGAATAGTGTTAGTTTGTTTCACTGAGAATAGTGTTAGTTTGTTTCACTGAGAATACTGTTAGTTTGTTTCAGTGAGAATAGTGTTAGTTTATTTCACTCAGACTAGTGTTAGTTTGTTTCACTCAGACTAGTGTTAGTTTGTTTCACTCAGAATAGTGTTAGTTTGTTTCACTCAGACTAGTGTTAGTTTGTTTCACTCAGACTGGTGTTAGTTTGTTTCATTCAGACTAGTGTTAGTTAGTTTCACTCAGACTAGTTTTAGTTTGTTTCACTGAGAATAGTGTTAGTTTGTTTCACTTAGACTAGTGTTAGTTTGTTTCACTGAGAATAGTGTTAGTTTGTTTCACTGAGAATAGTGTTAGTTTGTTTCACTGAGAATAGTGTTAGTTTGTTTTACTCAGAATAGTGTTAGTTTGTTTCGCTGAGAATAGTGTTATTTTGTTTCACTCAGAATAGTGTTAGTTTGTTTCACTGAGAATAGTGTTAGTTTGTTTCACTGAGAATAGTGTTAGTTTGTTTCGCTGAGAATAGTGTTAGTTTGTTTCACTCATAATAGTGTTAGTTTGTGTCACTCAGAATAGTGTTAGTTTGTTTCGCTGAGAATAGTGTTAGTTTGTTTCACTGAGAATAGTGTTAGTTTGTTTCGCTGAGAATAGTGTTAGTTTCACTGAGAATAGTGTTAGTTTGTTTCACTGAGAATAGTGTTAGTTTGTTTCACTGAGAATAGTGTTAGTTTGTTTCAATGAGAATAGTGTTAGTTTGTTTCACTGAGAATAGTGTTAGTTTGTTTCACTCAGACTAGTGTTAGTTTGTTTCACTCAGACTAGTGTTAGTTTGTTTCACTCAGAATAGTGTTAGTTTGTTTCACTGAGAATAGTGTTAGTTTGTTTCACTGAGAATAGTGTTAGTTTGTTTCACTGAGAATAGTGTTAGTTTGTTTCACTGAGAATAGTGTTAGTTTGTTTCACTGAGAATAATGTTAGTTTGTTTCTCTGAGAATAGTGTTAGTTTGTTTCTCTGAGAATAGTGTTAGTTTGTTTCACTCACAATAGTGTTAGTATTAGTTTTTTTTCACTCACAATAGTGTTAGTTTGTTTCACTTAGAATAATGTTAGTTTTTTTTCACTCACAATAGTGTTAGTTTGTTTCACTTAGAATAATGTTAGTTTTTTTCACTGAGAATAATGTTAGTTTGTTTCACTCAGAATAGTGTTAGTTTGTTTCACTGAGAATAATGTTAGTTTGTTTCAATCATAATAGTGTTAGTTTGTTTCACTGAGAATAGTGTTAGTTTGTTTCACTGAGAATAGTGTTAGTTTGTTTCACTCACAATAGTGTTAGTATTAGTTTTTTTTTCACTCACAATAGTGTTTGTTTGTTTCACTTAGAATAATGTTAGTTTGTTTTACTGAGAATAATGTTAGTTTGTTTCACTCAGAATAGTGTTAGTTTGTTTCACTGAGAATAATGTTAGTTTGTTTCACTGAGAATAATGTTAGTTTGTTTCACTGAGAATAATGTTAGTTTGTTTCACTTAGAATAGTGTTAGTTTGTTTTTTGAAGACCTGCTGAGTTTGAGGGTCAGCCATAAGGATTGGTCGGTTTTTGAAAATCACCTGGCGGGCCTTAAAATTATGGGGATGGAAAGTTTAAAACAAATTTACATCTATCACATTGATCGTGAACAGATGATGTAAATGTGTCCTGTCTGGTCATGCCTTTAATTCTATTAACAGCTGATGTTAAGATTGTTTCCGGGTATGACCTCCTTCTAAAAAAGTCCAGCATCTCATCACTTCTTGGTGATCGGTTCAGAGAACACCCGTACAATATAAATAAACAGGCTCAGTGTCCTGTGTCTAAACATTTTAACAGTGTAGACCACGATGGCATTTTGGATATTGTAGTTACTGGTATTCTATATGCAACCAATACCCATGATAGAGTCCACATGGAAAATAGACTCATAAAACGATTTGGTACGTTGGCTCCATATGGAATTAACCAAATCCACAATTTTACATGACTGCAAAATCCTTTTCCCGTTGTGGTTTTCACTGTTACTTTAGATACTTCAACTTCCTCCTTTTTCTTATATTCTATGTCCGTGTTTATTTTTGTTTTTCTTCTCTTTTCATTTTGATCACATAGACTTTAATATGTTTTAATTTTAAGATATATGTAAGTTAATGTTTTGTACTGATGAAGGCATGAGCCGAAACGTCTACCATTATTTGTATTAGTTGAAAATAAAGCTTTAATTTATTGGTTCCTTACACAAATAGTTTGTGTAATATGTTTTTTCATATTTATGTAAGCAGTAATAAATGGGTCTGCATAAAATCATATACCTATAAATACACACTTATAAATATATAAGATTGTTTTTTTAAAGGCCACAAGAAAGTTACTGAGGTCATAGGTCCAACCTTCTTCCCCCACCCCCCCCGCCCAAATGAGACAACACCTATTCCAAAAAAAAAAAAAAAAAAACATTACCAATTAATATACTTTTCAATAGTTTATATATAGAAATGTGATATTTTTTAAATAAAAAAACTGTATACATTATTATGTAAACTTATGTATACATTTAATTTACTAACTTTCATAGTAGAAAAATTGTGTATTATACTATCGAAATTTCAAATTATTTGCAATATCTAGTCTGAGGACAATATTACAGGAATGTATGGTCTTTAATGACTCATTGTGGAACGAAAATAGATTTGTTGTTTTGTTTATCAACCTAAGTTTCGAGAAGCTCCTTTCACTACTAGCTACATTGATAGCTATTGTAAAAATTCTTAGCAAAATGATAATTTTTATGTTGGGTACAGAATTTTCCAATATATACTGTTGAATACATTTTAATATATAAAAGGGTCTTTCTCACCGTTTTTTCTAAAGTTCTGCATCTTCTAGAAGTGTAGGTTCAGCTATTAGTATTAGAAACCTGGATACTTTTCTTTCAATGTTGACATTTTCTTTATCAATTTGAAGTGTAAATTACTCATGTAGTAGGTTACATGGTATTATATAATCGAAAATTTTCTTTCAAAGATATGAACTTGATTAAAGCGTTCTTTTATTTTCTTTTAAAGTCTATATATTGATAAAAAAAATTCTCGTTGCACTTCTTGTTCTAAAGCTATAACCACGTCTTCTTCTTCTGAATTTTGATCTCTCATCTTTCTTTACCAATTGTTTTGTGCGATATAGATCTAACAGCATTTTGTAATTTGTAACAGCTCATCCCTTTGTTTAAAAACAAAAAAAAAAACACACACACACACACACAAAAACCCAGAAAAAAACATTTTCCATAATTGAGATAACATACAACCAACAGAAAAGAAAAAGGTTGCATTGATCAAGTAGTGTTCCAGCATCTCAGCTCGTTTTACTATTTACTTCTTCGAATGTTAATTTTATTTATTTATGCCTATTGTGGTATTAATTAAAAGAGAAATTTGAATATTTTCAGTCTTGTCATAATTCAAAATTTTTGCACATTACTTTAATTGGATAGGCGTAACTTTTAAATGAATAATCGTATTTTAATTTGTGTTACTTTAATGCAATAAACACGAAACAAACTTAATGTTTAATAATTCCTTAACAATATTTTTATGAAAACAGAAAAAGTAACATAAATTAGTACTTGAAAGTTAAAAACAGTATTTGAACCGCCATGGGCCATGCCATATAGGTACTTGCGCGCGAATCATTCTGTGCCTGTGGAAAGTCCACGCAGAAAACTGCCTTGGCGATGTTAATAATTAATAGCACCTATTTTTTGGCCCTGCGGTGGCGTGTTTTTATGTAGTTCTCATATAAAAGCGTCATCTGGAACGTATGCCGATTGATTTTCAAAACAAATTAAATGGATAGCTTTTTTTAAAAAGCCATCTTACTTTTTTAAAACGAGTTTGCGTTAGTTTTAGCAACCTATTCGGCATCCTTCCGTCTCGCGAGACGATGGTGCATCACCGTTGGATTGGGTTGCATTTTCTCGAGTGGCTGTGCAGTCCTATCCTTGAGTGACAGTCTTTGCCACAGTTTTTACACACGAGTTCTGTGCTTCCAAATGTTTTGGCCTTTCTCCTAGCTCTTCTGTCTGCAGCCTCCTCCATTCTTCGCTCCTCGGCTATTGTGACGCCCTCTTTGACAACTGTGCGCCACGTAGATCGGTCTTCTGCCTTACACTTCCAGTCACTTGTATGTATTTTGGCTGCTTTCATGTCCCTTTGACAGACATCTTTAAATCGCAAGCGTGGGCGACCTGTTTTCCTCTTTCCTGAAGCAAGTTCACCATATGGGAGGTCCTTCGGGATGCGGCGGGGGCTCATTCTTTTGACATGTCCTAGCCACCTCAGGCGTCTTTCACTTAGAATTGAGAACATGCTTTGGGTATTGGCACGCGTTAGGACCTCACTATTAGGCACCTTTTCTTGCCATTTAATGCCGAGAATGCGGCGCAAGCATCTCAAATGGAAGATGTTAAGCTTACGCTCTTGTGATGTATAAGTGGACCATGTCTCGCTCCCATATAGCAGTGTACTGATGACACAGGCTCGATAGACGCACAGTTTGGTTTTCTCCGTTAGCTTGGTGTTTTGCCAGACCCGCTTATTTAGTTTAGCCATTGTTGCGGCTGCCTTGCCAATTCTGCTGTTTATTTCTTCTTCAATGGACAGTGTATTGGAGACCTTGGATCCCAAGTAGGTGAAGCTGTCCACAACCTCCAAGTTTTCATTATCGATATTTATGGTAGGAGGAGGTCGAGTGTCTTGGGCCATGATGTTTGTCTTTTTCAAGCTGATTTGCAGACCAAATTCTTTGCAGGCATTGGAGAAGCTTGACACGAGTTGTTGCAAACCAGATTCTGTATGTGCTGTTAGTGCCGCATCATCCGCAAATAGTAGCTCTCGAATTAGGACATCCGTCGTTTTGGTCTTGGCTCGGAGGCGGGCAGTGTTGAAAAGTCCTCCATCAGCTCTGGTATGTAACCAGATTCCCTCACTGCTATCCTTGAATGCGTATCGAAGAAGTACAGAGAAGAATATTGCGAAGAGTGTTGGTGCGAGTACACAACCTTGTTTAACTCCGCTGCTGACAGGGAAGGCCTCTGACTTAGCTCCATCGAACTGTACTGTGCCAAGCATATTTTCATGGAACTGTCTGATGATGGCAAGTAGGTGAGGGGGACATCCAATTTTTGCCAGTATTTGGAATAGCCCGTTGCGACTGACTAAGTCGAAGGCTTTTGTAAGGTCCACAAATGCAATGTATAGTGGCATCTGCTGCTCTCTGCATTTTTCCTGGAGCTGTCGTATGGAGAACACCATGTCTATGGTAGACCGACCGGACCGGAAACCACACTGAGATTCTGGATAGACGCGGGATGCTAGGCTTTGTAAACGTTTTAGTATAACGCGGGCAAAGGTCTTTCCTACAATACTAAGGAGTGAAATGCCGCGATAATTATTGCAATCACTCCTATCACCTTTGTTTTTATATAGTGTCACTATATTTGCATCCTTTAGGTCTTGGGGGATGTAGCCCTGTTCCCAGCAGAGGGACAGAATCTCGTGCAATGGTTGGAGTAAAGCTGTCTTGCCACTCTTTAGAACCTCTGGTGGTATTCCATCATTCCCAGGCGCTTTTCCACAAGCTAGACTGTCAATTGCTTTGCTCAGCTCTTCCTGTGTGGGCACGACATCAAGTTCTTCCATGAGTGGCATATCTGGGATGTCATCTAGAGCGGTGCTGGAGACTGTGGTAACTGTTGAATACAATTCCAGATAATGCTCAACCCACCGTTTTAGCTGTGCTGCCTGGTCTTGAATAATTTCTCCATTTTTGGACTTTAGGGGAGCAGCTTTTGACGTCAAGGGGCCCGTTGCCTTTTTGATGTTTTCGTACATGACTTTTGCATTGCCCATGTCTGCAGCTGATTGTATACTGGAACAGAGCTTAAGCCAGTAGGTATTGACACATTTACGTGCAACCTTTTGGGCAAGTGACTTAGCTGTTTTTAAAGCATGCAAATTGTCAGGTGTAGGCTTTTCCTTGTAAGCCATAAGAGCTTTCCTTTTTGCTTCAGTGACGGGTTTCATCTCGTCCCAATGTTCATCAAACCAGTCCGTGTTTTTGTGAGATTTTTTGCCAAAGGCTTGTATTGCGGATGTATAGATTGTGTCTCTCAGTTGCGTCCATTTGGAGTCAATGGTGACGCATGGGGACATCTTTGAGAGACTTTCCTTCACCTTGTCTTTGAACAGCTGCGCTATCGCAGGGTCTTTCATGCAGGAGGTATTGATGCGTGGACTTCCCTTTTTCTTTGTGTGGTACGAGTTTTTCCTCATTATTCGTACTTTGCTGGCGACAAGGGAATGATCCGTGTCACAGTCGGCACTGTGATAGCTGCGAGTGAGTAGGACGCTAGCTAGTTGTGCACGCCTGGTGATAATGAGGTCCAGCTGGTGCCATTGGTGGGATCGAGGGTGTCTCCAAGATACTTGATGTATATCCTTGCACTTGAAGAAAGTGTTGGTCACACACAAGCCTCGTGAGCAGCACAATTCCAGAAGCCTTTGTCCATTTTCATTTAACTTTCCTCTTCCAAATAGTCCAAGGCAGGTGGGCCAGGCTTCGTGGTCGCTCCCCACTCTAGCATTGAAATCTCCTAGGAGATAGATTGCCTCGTCTTTGAGGATGCTGGCTATTGCCTGGTCTAACGCTCCATAGAACTGGTCCTTCTCTTCCGGAGTTGAATAGAGTGTTGGGGCATACACACTAAGATATTTTGCTGGGCCCGCAGTTGTTAGAGTCTTAGAGTTAGGATCCTCTCCGTGCCTGATGACGGGGGTTCAATGGATGGTAGAAGAGTGTTTTAACAGCGAAACCCACACCATGCTGTCTAGGTTCGTCTTTCGGTCTGCCTTGCCAGAAGAAAGTGTAATTGGCCTCTTTGAGTGAACCGTTGTCTGGGAGCCTGGTCTCCTGAAGGCATGCTATGTCAATCTTTAGCCTTTTAAGTTCTCTATCGATTATTCCTGTCTTCCGTGTGTCGTTTATGGACTGCAGATCATCAGTGATGCCGGGACACAGAGTCCTCACGTTCCAGCTAGCAATTCGAAGAGCTGGGGTCTTCTTTTTATTTTTTGTATTTCTTGGTGCAGGGCGTAGTGGCTCACTTGTTGAGTGGTACTCTAATCTCCACGCACCCAGTGGAGAAGGCAGGCCATGACGGGATAGCACCTATTTGACTATAGCAACCTATATGTAATCAAATAAATGTTGTTATACCCGTTAATTAAGAGACGAAATTATTAATATTTTTGTTTCACAATGAATTTTACCCCTTCAAAAAATTAAAGGGAGGTTGTCGGAAATGAATGTACTTTCAACTGCCCACAAATGCCACCCTAAAAATGTCTGCCGCCCGGGGTGGACCGCCCCCACCACCCCCCTCTAGCTACGCCCCTGGTTAGTGGTGACCTCAAACTAGTGGCCAAAGTAACCCTATATAAACTAATAGTCAATGTAACCCTATATAAACTAGTGGCCAATGTAACCCTATATAAACTAGTGGCCAATGTAACCCTATATAAACTAGTGGCCAATGTAACCCTATATAAACTAGTGGCTAATGTACCCCTATATAAACTAGTTGCTAATGTAACCCTATATAAACTAGTGGCCAATGTAACCCTTTATAAACTAGTGGCCAATTTAACCCTATGTAAACTAGTGGCCAATTTAACCCTATGTAAACTAGTGGCCAATGTAACCCTCTATAAACTAGTGGCCAATGTAACCCTATATAAACTAGTGGCTAATTTAACCCTATGTAAACTAGTGGCCAATGTAACCCTATATAAACTAGTGGCCAATTTAACCCTATGTAAACTAGTGGCTAATGTAACCCTATATAAACTAGTGGCCAATGTAACCCTATATAAACTAGTGGCCAATTTAACCCTATGTAAACTAGTGTCCAATGTTACCCCATATAAACTAGTGGCCAATGTAACCCTATATAAACTAGTGGCTAATGTAACCCTATATAAACTAGTGGCCAATGTAACCCTATATAAACTAGTGGCTAATGTAACCCTATATAAACTAGTGGCTAATGTAACCCTATATAAACTAGTGGCCAATTTAACCCTATGTAAACTAGTGGCCAATTTAACCCTATGTAAACTTGTGACCAATCTAACCCTATATAAACTAGTGGCTAATGTAACCTTATATAAACTAGTGGCTAATGTAACCCTATATAAACTAGTGGCTAATGTAACCCTATATAAACTAGTGGACAATGTTACCTTATATAAACTAGTGGCCAATGTAACCCTATATAAACTTTTGGCCAATGTAACCTTATATAAACTAGTGGCTAATGTAACCCTATATAAACTAGTGGCCAATGTAACCTTATATAAATTAGTGGCCAATGTAAGACTATGTAAACTAGTGGCCATGTAACCATATATAAACTAGTGGCTAATGTAACCTTATATAAACTAGTGGCTAATGTAACCCTATATAAACTAGTGGCTAATGTAACCCTATATAAACTAGTGGCTAATGTAACTCTATATAAACTAGTGGCTAATGTAGCCCTATATAAACTAGTGACTAATGTAACCCTATATAAACTAGTGGCCAATGTAACCTTATATAAACTAGTGGCCAATGTAACCCTATATAAACTAGTGGCCAATGTAACCCTATATAAACTAGTGGCTAATGTAACCCTATATAAACTAGTGGCCAATGTAACCTTATATAAATTAGTGGCCAATGTAAGACTATATAAACTAGTGGCTAATGTAACCTTATATAAACTAGTGGCTAATGTAACCCTATGTAAACTAGTGGCCAATGTAACCCTATATAAACTAGTGGCCAATGTAACCCTATATAACTTAGTGGCCAATTTAACCCTATGTAAACTATTGTCCAATGTAACCCTATATAAACTTGTGGCCAATGTAACCCTATATAAACTAGTGGCTAATGTAACCCTATATAAACTAGTGGCCAATGTAACCGTATATAAACAAGTGGCCAATGTAACCCTATATAAACTAGTGGCCAATGTAACCCGATATAAACTAGTGGCCAATGTAACCTTATATAAACTAGTGGCCAATGTAACCCTACATAAACTAGTTGCTAATGTAACCCTATATAAACTCGTGGCCAATGTAACCTTATATAAACTAGTGGCAAATGTAACCCTTTATAAACTAGTGGCCTATGGAACCCTATATAACCCTATATAAACTAGTTGCCTATGTAACCCTATATAAACTAGTGGCATATGTAGCCTTATATAAACTAGTGGCCAATGTAACCCTACATAATCTAGTTAGCAGCGTGGTTAGTTTTTTTGCTGTATTTTTAGTTTTGATGTAGTTTTATACATTTTGTTGATGTGTTGTTAGTTTTGATGTAGTGTTTTTAGATTTGTTGCAGTGTCGTTAGTTTTGTTGCAGTGTTGTTAGTTTTGTTGCTGTGTTTTTAATTTTGTTGCTGTGTTGTTAGGTTTCATGCAGTGTTGTTAGTTTTTTGCTGTGTTGTTTGTTTTGTTGAAGTTGTTTTAGTTTTGTTGCTGTTTTGTTAGTTTTGATGAAGTTTTGTTAGTTTTGTTGTTGTGTCTTTAATTTTGTTGCTGTGTTGTTATTTTTGTTGTAATTTTATAAGTTTTGTTGCTGCATTGTTTGTTAGTTGTAAAAGAAGTGTTGTTAGTTTTGTTGTTGTATTGTTAGTTTTGTTGTAGTGGTGTTAGTTTTTTAAATTCCCTGTTAGTTTTATTTCTGTGATGTTAGTTTTGATAAAGTGTAGTTATTTTTGTTGCTGTGATGTTAGTTTTAATGTGCTATTGTTAGCTTTGTTGTTGTGTTGTTAGTTTTTTTAAGTGTTGTTTGTTTTGTGTAGTTTTAGTGTTTATTTGCTGTGTTTTTAGTTTTGTTGCTGTATTGTTAGTGCTAATGCAGTGTTGTTAGCTTTGTTGTTGTGTTGTTAGTTTTTTGTAATGTTTTTAGATTTGTTGTTGTGTTTTTAGTTTTGTTGATGTGTTGTTAGTATTGTTGTAGTGTTGTTAGTTTTGTTGCCGTTTCGTTAGTTTAGTTGCTGGATTGTTAATTTTTTTTTGCTGTGTTGTTAGTATTGCTGTAGTGTTGTTTGTTTTGTTGCAGTTTTGTTAGTTTTGTTTCTGTGTTATTAAATTTGTTGCTGCATTGTCAGTTTTAATGTAGTGTTGTAAGCTTGGTTGTTTTGTTGATACGATATGATATGATATGTTTTGATATGATATGATATGAGATGTAATGATATGAGATGTTATGAGATGATATGATATGATAACATATGGTATGATATGATATGAGATGATATGAAATGAGATGATATAATATGATATGATTATGATATGATATGATATGATATGAGATAAGATGATATGATACGAGATGAGATGAGATGCAATGATATGATATGATATGAAATGATATGATATGACATGATAGGAGATGATATGATATGAGATTATATTATATGAGATAAGATGAGATGAGACGAGATGATATCACATGATATGATATCAGATGATATGATATTACATGAGATGAGATGAGGAGATATGAGATGAGAGGAGATGATATGAGATAATATGATATGATATGAAATAATAAGATATGATATGAGATGATATGAAATGATATGATATGATTATGATATGATATGTTATGATATGAGATGAGATGGGATTGAATGAGATAATATGATATGAAATTATATGATATAATATGATATAATATGATATTATATGATATAATATGTTATGAAAAGATATGATATGAGATGAAATTAGATAATATAAGATGATTTGATATGATATGATTATGATATGATATGATATACTACGATACCATACGCTGCGATAGGATATGACAGGCATATGATATGATATGATATGTCATTACATTATATGATATGATATGAATATGCGTTGAGATGATATGATATGATATTATATTATATGAGATGACATGAGATGAGAAGATATGATATGAAATGATATGATATGATTTGATTTGATATGATATGAGATGAGATGAGATTTTATGAGATGATATGAAATGAAATGATAAGATATGATATGATATGAGATGATATGACATGATATGAGATGCTATTATATGAGATGAGATTAGATAAGACGAGATGATACGATATGATTGTCGGGTATCGTTGTCTAGGGTTTAGTCCCGAGGTTCACACACCAACACTGTTGTACAATAATCCAACTCAAGTCCTTTTCTCAACAGCAATCTTTATTTAAATTCATAGATCCTTGTAAACTATGTACAACTTCTGGTCTTCTCACTAACACATATCTCCATGTCTCTCAGTTACAATCTAGTCCCGCTGTACAGTCCTACAGACTAACACGGCATCTCTAACAGCTGGGGTATTCTCGTGTTCTGACACCCGGCGACCTGTCACTACGCCACTGGTCTCCGCAACATAACTCCTTGTATCCCCCACACATCGAGACACACCAGTTATATATCCGTCGGGCTGGACAGACCTTGCGTGGACTGAGCAACGCTCCACATGAACTCCCCCCCCCCCCGTGAACTCGTTCACAGCTCAAAACATGACCTTGTGACCAGGCAAAATTACAAACTGAAAAACGCAGTGGTTCTCATACCCCTGACAATGATATGATATGATATTATGTGAGATGAGATGAGATGCTATGAGATGAGAGGAGATTATATGAGATGATATGATATTATATGAAATGATATGATATGAGATGAGATGAAATGATATGATATGAAATGATATGAAATGAGATGAGATGAAATGATGTGATATGAAATGATTATGATATGTTATGAGATGATATGATATGATATGAGATGATATGATATGATATGATATGATTTGAGATGAGATGAGATGATTTGACATAATATGATATGATATGATATGAGACGAGATTAGATGATATGATATGACATGATATGAGATGAGATGAAATGAGATGAGATGATATGTTATGATTTGATATGAGATGAGATGAAATGAGATGATATGATATGATGAGATATGATTATGATATGATATGATGTAATACAACACGATACGATACGATACAATACGATACGATACGATATGATATGATATGATATGACATGATGTTATATGATATGATATGATATGATATGAGATGAAATGAGATAATATGATATGATATGAAATTAAATTAAATGATATGATATGAGATGAGATG
This sequence comes from Radix auricularia, assembly GCA_002072015.1. Lineage (NCBI taxonomy): Eukaryota > Metazoa > Mollusca > Gastropoda > Lymnaeidae > Radix > Radix auricularia. The sequence goes on from MUZC01001334.1 coordinate 24,038, forward strand.
AGATGATATGAGATGAGATTTTTGTGGCGAAATTTATTAGCCCAATTCTATTTGCACGAGAATAGCATCAAAACAAAAGGGGATTCACTCACGAAACACTTGGAGGATCAAAAGTCACTAATTAAATATGCTGTGAACTACAAGGTTGCCCGAAAGCGAGGCTATCTACACATTAATAAAATTGATGCATCGACAAGATTCTTTCTTTTTCAGCCAAAGTAATCACAGTGAGCTGTATCGACTGAATGTTCAAGCCATTGAACTAAATCTATAGACATCCTTGTTGTGAGATAGCCGGCACCATTATCTGTTAGCCAGAATCTATGTAAGTTGAAACTCGAACTTAATCCCCTGGTATTTGTAAGCATATTTCACGCCGGTATTTAAATATTAATCTTCGTGCAATGTCATATTGAAATTGTAGAGACATGTTGACCCCATTACGCAATGCGCGGCCGCGTGCGACATTGTATTTCTACTTTCATAACTAAATGTGCTAACACGCGAACCATCAGATAGATGGATAAAATTATATTGGTGTAACCAATAATATTATTAATGTTAATATAACTATAATGGTATTTATTTCACCATCCACTTAAGAGATGGTAATGAATTATCATTTCAGTCTTAGGTTATAAAGTATATTAAATAACCATCAGGCAGATGGATTGAATTATATTGGTGTAACCAATATTATCATTGTATTTATTCCGCCATCCACTTACATAATGGTAACGAGATAATATTTCAATTTCATGTTATATATATATGTATTTAATAACCATGTGTTTATGAGAATGTATTTTGATCACCTTTTGGCCCCTGGCTCTGAAGGCTCGGTTGCCTAAAGGGTGGATCAAGACGAACGAGAATAGAAACTACCCTCATGTATATTCTTTCTATCTCATTCTGGTTTCTAGGCACCCGCCTGTACTGCGAGATAAAACGAACTCCAAACAGCAACCGCCCTAACAAAGTGTCGACATACCTGGATCAGGAGCTGGACTCACACTATCCACGCGACTTGCATCCGACCCCCAACCCACATCTTTGGACCAGGAGCTGGACTCACCACTATCCACGTGACTTGTATCCAACCCCTACCTCACCCCTGCACCGATCGACTGGACCAGAGGAGGACAACTCATCATTACCAGCCTTACTCTAAAGGTAACGCTGAAGCTAACCGCACTGGTTGTTGCCTACACATTATATGTGTAGAAGCCGGTTATTCACAATTCCGTGATCACCGAAGTCACCTGGAACCATAGGTGAAGCAGCCAACAAGAAGCCAACCGCACTGGTTGATGCCTACACATCTCCTGTATAGAAGCCGGTTATTCACACATCCGTGATCACCGAAGTCACCTGGAACCATAGGTGAAGCAGCTCAAAGGACATAATTGCAGAACCAACCGTTCACGGAGCGGGGCAGTAAATCCTGAAAATTTCAGTATTAACTAAAAAAACTGTTCTATAGATTGGCTTAAGCCTAGTGATGAATTTTGGCCATAACGGAACTTGTTTCCGCTTATTGTAATTATTGTATAAAAAATTATTGTTACATTTTCACCATCTTGTTTGTTGATCATCGTTTTGTGAGAGATCACTAAAGTATGCGCGTGTAGGCGGAAAGAGAATTAATTAAATATTATACCATAAGACGACTTGTCAAAAGATATTCACATCTTTCTCGCTACAGCCATTCTCTGTTACTTTCTGTCACGCTCAGTCATGCTAGGTCACGCTACGTCACTCTCTGTCACGCTATGTCACACTTGGTCACATTCAGTCGCTCTAAATTACAATATGTCACGCTCAGTCGCGCTCTGTCACGCTAGGTCAATCTCTGTCACGATCGGTCACGCTCGGTAACAATCAGTCACACTTAGTCACCATAGGTCACGCTCAGTCATGCTAGGTCACGCTACGTCACTCTCTGTCTAGCAATGTCACACTTGGTCACATTCAGTCACTCTAAATTACAATCAGTCACGCTCAGTCGCGCTCTGTCACGCTAGGTCACTCTCTGTCACGATCGGTCACGCTCGGTAAATTCAGTCACACTTAGTCACAATAAGACTAGCGTGACAGAGAGTAACAGAAAGTGACCTAGCATTACCTAGCGTGACTGAGCGTGACTAAGTATGACAGTGCGAGAATGAGCATGACTAAGTGTGACCGAATTTGACCAAGTCTGAAAGAGCGTGACTTAGTGTGCCTGAGTGTGACCGAGCATGACAGAGAGTCACCTAGCGTGACAGAACGTGCCCTAGCATGACTGAGCGAGACTAAGTGTGGCCAAATGTGACTGATCGTGACTGACTGTGACTGAGAGTGTCTGAGTGTGACAGAATGTGACTGAGTGTTACTTTATGTGACCTAGCGTGACAGATCGTGAGAGAAAATAACAAAGAGTGACCTAGTGTGACATAGTGTGACTAAGTGTGACCAAGCGTGACCGAGCGTGACCTAGCGTGACTAAGTGTGACTTAGCGTGACAGAGTGTGACTGAGTGTGACTAAATGTGACCTAGCGTGACGGAACGTCACATAAAAGTAACATTGAGTGACCTAGCGTGCCTTAGTGTGACTAAGTGTGATCAAGCGTGACCGAGCGTGACTGATTTTGACCTTCAGTGACCTAGTGTGAGTAAAAGTGACCAAGGATGCAAAAAATTTACAGAGCGTGACTGAGTGTGACTTTTTATGACCTAGCGTGACCTAGCGTGACTGAGTGTGACAAAGCGTTACTAAAAATTACCGAGCGGGACAAAGAGTGACTGAGCGTGACTGAAAGTGACTAAATATGACCTAGAGTGACAGATGGTGACTGAGAGTGACTGATTGTGATAGAATGTGACGGAGTGTGACTGAGCATAACTGAGCGTGCCAGAGAGTAATCTAGCATGACCTAGCGCGTTGGAGCATGACAGAGCGTGACTTAGTGTGACTAAGTCTGACAGAGCGTGACTGAGTGTGACATAGAGTGACCTAGCGTGACCTATCGTGACTGAGCGTGACAGAGAGTAACAGAAAGCGACCTAGCATGACCTAGCGTGACTGAGCGTGACTAAGTATGACAGTACGTGAATGAGCATGACTAAGTGTGACCGAAGGTGACCAAGTGTGAAAGAGCGTGACTTAGTGTGACTGAGTGTGACTAAATGTGACCTAGCGTGACAGATCGTGACAGAAAGTAATATAGAGTGACCTAGTGTGACATAGTGTGATTCAGTGTGAATGAACGTGACCGAGCGTGACCTAGCGTGACTATGTGTGACTTCGCTTGACAGAGTGTGACTGAGTGTGACAAAATGTGACCTAGCGTGACAGGGCGGGAAATAAAAGTAACATAGAGTGACCTAGCGTGACATAGTGTGACCAAGTGTGACAGATCGTGAAAGAAAGTTACTTAGCGTGACCAAGCGTGACAGACAGTAAAAGATAGGGACCTAGCGTGACCTCGCATTACTTAGCGTAAATGAGATTGACCTAGCTTTACCTAGCGTGACTAATTGTAACCGAGCGTGACAGAGAGTGACCTAGCGTGAACTAGTATGACTAAATGTGACTTAGAGTGACAGAGATTGACCTAGCGTGACAGAGTGCGTTGGAACTTGACTGATTGTGACTTAGTGTGATTGAATGTGACCAAGTGTGACAGAGCGTGACAGAGAGTGACCTAGCGTGACCTATCGTGACTGAGCGTGACAGAGATTAACATAGAATGACCTAGCATGACCTAGCGTGACAGAGAGTAACAGAAAGTGACCTAGCATTACCTAGCGTGACTGAGCGTGACTAAGTATGACAGTGCGTGACTGAGCATGACTAAGTGTGACCGAATGTGACCAAGTGTGAAAGAGCGTGACTTAGTGTGACTGAGTGTGACCGAGCATGACAGAGAGCCACCTAGCGTGACCTAGCGTGACAGAACGTGCCCTAGCATGACTGAGTGTGACTAAGTGTGGACGAATGTGACTGATCGTGACTGATCGTGACTGACTGTGACTGAGAGTGTCTGAGTGTGACAGAATGTGAGAGAAAATGACAAAGAGTGACCTAGTGAAACTGAGTGTGACATAGCGTTACTAAAATTACCGAGCGGGACAAAGAGTGACTGAGCGTGACTGAAAGTGACTAAATGTGACCTAAAGTGACAGATGGTGACTGAGAGTGACTGAGTGTGACAGAATGTGACGGAGTGTGACTGAGCATGACTTAGCGTGCCAGAGAGTAATCTAGCGTGACCTAGCGCGTTGGAGCATGACAGAGCGTAACTTAGTGTGACTAAGTCTGACAGACCGTGACTAAGTGTGACGTAGAGTGACCTAGCGTGACTGAGTGTGACAGAGAGTAACAGAGAATGACCTAGCGTGACCTAGCAAGACCTAGCGTGACAGAGAGTAACAGAAAGCGACCTAGCGTGACCTAGCGTGACTGAGCGTGACTAAGTATGACAGTACGTGAATGAGCATGACTAAGTGTGACCGAAGGTGACCAAGTGTGAAATAGCGTGACTGAGAGTGCCTGAGTGTGACAGAATGTGACTGAGTGTGATTTTATGTGACCTAGCATGACAGATCGTGACAGAAAGTAACATAGAGTGACCTAGTGTGATTCAGTTTGACCGAGCGTGACCGAGCGTGACCTAGCGTGACTATGTGTGACTTAGCTTGACAGAGTGTGACTGAGTGTGACAAAATGTGACCTAGCGTAACAGGGCGTGAAATAAAAGTAACATAGTGTGACCTAGCGTGACATAGTGAGACCTAGTGTGACAGATCGTGATAGAAAGTTACTTAGCGTGACCTAGCGTTACAGACAGTAAAAGATAGGGACCTAGCGTGACCTCGCATTACTGAGCGTAAATGAGATTGACCTAGCTTTACCTAGCGTGACTAATTGTGACCGAGCGTGACAGAGAGTGACCTAGCGTGAACTAGTATGACTATATGTGACTTAGCGTGACAGAGATTGACCTAGCGTGACCTATCGTGACTGAGCGTGACAGAGAGTAACATAGAATGACCTAGCATGACCTATAGTGACACAGAGTAACAGAAAGTGACCTAGCATTACCTAGCGTGACTAAGTATGACATTGCGTGACTGAGCATGACTAAGTGTGGCCGAATGTGACCAAGTGTGAAAAAGCGTGACTTAGTGTGACTGAGTGTAACCGAGCATGACAGAGAGCCACCTAGCGTGACCTAGCGTGACAGAACGTGCCCTAGCATGACTGATTGTGACTAAGTGTGGCCGAATGTGACCGAGCGTGACTGATCAAGTCTGACTGTTACTGAGAGTGTCTGAGTGTGACAGAATGTGACTGTGTGACTTTATGTGACCTAGCGTGACAGATCGTGACAGAAAGTAACATAAAGTGACCTAGTGTGACTAAGTGTGACCTAGCGTGACCGAGCGTGACCTAGCGTGACCATGAGTGACTTAACGTGACAGAGTGTGACTGAGTGTGACTTAATGTGACCTAGCTTGACATAGTGTGACTAAGTGTGATCAAACGTGACCGAGCGTGACTGATTTTGACTAACAGTTACCTAGCGTGACCTAGCGTGACTAAAAGTGACCGAGCATGCAAAAAATTTATAGAGCGTGACTGAGTGTAAATTTTTATGACCTAACGTGACCTAGCCCGACTGAGTGTGACTTAGCGTGTCAGAGAGTGACATAGCGCTACTAAAAATGACCGAACGGGACAAAGAGTGACTCAGCGTGACTGAAAGTGACTGGATGTGACATAATATGACCGAGTGTGACTGAGCATGACTTAGCATGACAGAGAGTGACCTTGCGTGACCTAGCGCGATGTAGCATAACAGAGCGTGACTTAGTGTGACTAAGTCTGACCGAATGTGACCAAGTGTGAAAGAGCGTGACTTAGTGAGACAGAGTGTGACTGAGTGTTACTAAATGTGACCTAGCGTGACAGGGCGTCACATAAAAGTGAAATAGAGTGTCCTAGCGTGACATAGTGTGACCAAGTGTGACAGATCGTGACAGAAAGTTACGTAGCGTGACCTAGCGTGACTGAGCGTGAAAGAGAGTAACAGAGAATTGCCTAGCTCGAACTAGCATGACCTAGTGTGACAGAGATTAATAGAAAGTGACCTATCATTACCTAGCGTGACTGAGCGTGACTAAGTATGACAGTGTGTGACTGAGCATGACTAAGTGTGACCGAATGTGACCAAGTGTGAAAGAGCGTGACTTAGCGTGACTGAGTGTGACCGAGAATGACAGAGCGTGACTAGTTGTGACCGAATGTGACCGAGCGTGACTGATCGTGTCTGACTGTTACTAAGAGTGTCTGAGTGTGACATAATGTGACTTTGTGTGACTTTATGTGACCTAGCGTGACAAATCGTGACAGAAAGTAACATAAAGTGACCTTGTGTGACTAGGTGTGACCTAGCGTAACCGAGCGTGACCTAGCGTGACCATGTGTGACTTAGCGTGACAGAGTGTGACTGAGTGTGACTAAATGTGAACTAGCGTAACAGGGCGTGACATAAAAGTAACATAGAGTGACCTAGCGTGACATAGTGTGACTAAGTGTGATCAAGCGTCACCGAGCGTGACTGATTTTGACCTACAGTTTCCTACCGTGACCTAGCGTGACTAAAAGTAACCGAGCATACAAAAAATTTACAGAGCGTGACTGAGTGTGACTTTTTATGACCTTGCGTGATCTAGCTTGACTGAGTGTGACTGATTTTGACCTAGAGTGACCTAGCTTGACTAAAAGTGACCGAGCATGCAAAAAATTTACAGAGCGTGACTGAGCGTGACAGAGAGTGACGTAGCGTTACTAAAAATGACCGAGCGGGACAAAGAGTGACTGAGCGTGACTGAAAGTGACTAAATGTGACCTAAATTGACAGAGCGTGACAGAGATTGACTGAGCATGACTAAGCGTGACAGAGTGACCTAGCGTGACCTAGCGCGATGGTGAAAAAAAGAGCCTGACTTAGTGTGACTAAGTCTGACAGAGCGTGACTGACTGTGACGTATAGTGACCTAGCGTGACCTAGCGTGACTGAGTGTGATAGATAGTAACAGAGAATGGCCTAGCGTGACAGAGAGTAAGAGAAAGCGACCTAGCGTAACCTAGCGTGACTGAGCGTGACTAAGTATTACAGTGCGTGACTGAGAATGACTAAGTGTGACCGAATGTGACCAAGTGTGAAAGAGCGTAACTTAGTGTGACAGAGTGTGTCTGAGTGTGACTAAACGTGACCTAGCGTGACAGGGCTTCACATAAAATTAACATAGAGTAACCTAGCGTGACATAGTGTGACCAAGTGTGACAGATCGTGACAGAAAGTTACCTAGCGTTACTAGCGTGATAGACAGTAACAGATAGAGACCTAGCGTGACCTAGCGTGAGCTCGCAATACTGAGCGTGACAGAGAGTGACCTAGCGTGACTTTTGTGACCGAGCGTGATAGAGAGTGACCAAGCGTGAACTAGCATGACTGAATGTGAATTAGCATGACAGAGATTGACCTAGCGTGACTGATTGCGTTAAAGCTTGACTGATTGTGACTTAGTGTGATTGAATGTGACCAAGTGTGACAGAGCGTGACAGAGAGTGACCTAGCTTGACCTAGCGTTTCTGAGCGTGACAGAGAGTAACATAGAATGGCCTAGCGTGACCTAACATTACCTAGCGTGACAGAGAGTAACAGAAAGTGACCTAGCATTACCTAGCGTGACTGAGCGTGACTAAGTATGACAGTGCGTGACTGAGCATGACTAAGTGTGACCGAATGTGACCAAGTGTGAAAAAGCGTGAATTAGTGTGACTGAGTGTTACCGAGCATGACAGAGAGCCACCTAGCGTGACCTAGCGTGACAGGACGTGCCCTAGCATGACTGAGCGTGACTAAGTGTGGCCGAATGCGACCGAGCGTGACTGATGGTGTCTGACTGTTACTGAGAGTGTCTGAGTGTGACAGAATGTGACTGTGTGTGACTTTATGTGACCTAGCGTGACAGATCTTGACATAAAGTAATAAAAGTGCCCTAGTGTGACATAGTGTGACCTAGCATGATCGAGCGTGACCTAGCGTGACCATGTGTGACTAACCATTACAGAGTGTGACTGAGGGTGACTAAATGTGACCTAGCGTGACTGAGTGTGACTAAATGTGACCTAGCGTGACAGGGCGTGACATAAAAGTAACATAGAGTGACCTAGCGTGACATAGTGTTACTAAGTGTGATCAAGCGTGACCGAGCGTGACTGATTTTGACCTAGCGTGACTAAAAGTGACCGAAAATGCAAAAAATTTACAGAGCGTGACTGAGTGTGATTTTTTATGACCTAGCGTGGCCTAGCGTGACTGAGTGTGACTTAGCGTGACAGAGAGTGACATAGCGTTACTAAAAATGACCGAGCGGGACAAACTGACTGAGCGTGACTGAAAGTGACTAAATGTGACCTAGAGAGACAGAGCGTGACTAAGAGTGACTGAGTGTGACAGAATGTCACCGAGTGTGACTGAGCATGACTTAGCGTGACAGAGAGTGACCTAGCGTGACCTAGCGCGATGAAGTCTGACAGAGCGTGACTGAGTGTGACGTAGAGTGACCTAGCGTGACCTAGCGTGTCTGAGCGTGACAGAGAGTAACAGAGAATGGCCTAGCGTGACATAGCATGACCTAGCGTGAAAGAAAGTAACAGAAAGCGACATAGCGTGACTGAGCGTGACTAAGTATTACAGTGCGTGACTGAGCATGACTAAGTGTGACCGAATGTGACCAAGTGTGAAAGAGCGTGACTTAAAATGACAGAGTGTGACTGAGTGGGACTAAATGTGACCTAGCGTGACAGGGCGTCACATAAAATCAACATAGAGTGACCTAGAGTGACATAGTGTGACCAAGTGTGACAGAAAGTTACCTAGCGTTACCTAGCGTGACAGACAGTAACATATAGGGACCTAGCGTGACCGAGCGTGACCTCGCAAAACTGAGCGTGACAGAGAGTGACCTAGCGTGAACTAGCATGACTGAATGTGACTTAGCGTGACAGAGATTGACCTAACGTGACATAGTGCGTTTAAGCTAGACTGATTGTGACTTAGTTTGATTGAATGTGACAAAGTGTGACAGAGCGTGACAGAGAGTGACTTAGCGTGACCTAGGGTGACTGAGCGTGACAGAGAGAAACAGAGAATGGCATAGCGTGACCTTGGTTGACCTAGCGTGACAGATAGTGACAGAAAGTGACCTAGCGTAACCTAGCGTGACTGAGCATGACTAATGGTGACTGAATGAAACCAAGTGTGAAAGAGCGCGACTTGGTGTGACTGAGTATGGCTGAATATGACCGAGCGTGACTGATCGTGTTTGACTGTTACTAAGAGTGTCTGAGTGTGACAGAATGTGACTGTGTGTGACTTTATGTGACCTAGCGTGGCAGATCGTGACAGAAAGTAACATAAAGTGAACTAGTGTGACATAGTGTGACCTAGCATGATCGAGCGTGACCTAGCGTGACCATGTGTGACTAAGCATGACAGAGTGTGACTGAGAGTGACTAAATGTGATCTAGCGTGACTGAGTGTGACTAAAAGTGACCTAGCGTGACATGGCGTGACATAAAAGTAACATAGAGTGACCTAGCGTGACATAGTGTGACTAAGTGTGATCAAGCATGACCGAGCGTGACTGATTTTGACCTAGAGTGACCTAGCGTGACTAAAAGTGACCGAGCATGCAAAAAATTTACAGAGAGTGACTGAGTGTGATTTTTTATGACCTTGCGTGACTGAGTGTGACTTAGAGTGACAGAGAGTGACATAGCGTTACTAAAAATGACCGAGCGGGACAAAGAGTGACTGAGCGTGACTAAATGTGACCTAGAGTGACAGAGCGTGACAGACAGTGACCTAGCGTGACCTAGAGCGATGGAGCATGACAGAGCGTGTCTTAGTGGGACTAAGTTTGACAGAGCGTGACTGAGTGTGACGTAGAGTGACCTAGCGTGACCTAACATGACTGAGCGTGACAGAGAGTAGCAGAGAATGGCCTAGCATGACCCAGCATGACCTAGCGTGAAAGAGAGTAACAGAAAGTGACCTAGCATGACAGATAGTAACAGATAGGGACCTAGCGTGACCTAGCGTGATCTTGCAATACCTAGCGTTGCAGAGAGTGACCTAGCGTGACTTAGCGTGACTAATTGTGACCGAGCGTGGTACAGAGTGACCTAGCGTGAACTAGCATGACTGAATGTGACTTAGTGTGATTGAATGTGACCAAGTGTGACAGAGCGTAACATAGAGTGACCTAGCGTGACCTAGCGTGACTAAGCGTGACAGAGAGTAACATAGAATGGCCTAGCGTGACCTAGCATGACCTAGCGTGACAGAGAGTAACAGAAAGTGACCTAGCATTACATAGCGTGACTGAGCGTGCCTAAGTATGACAGTGCGTGACTGATCATGACTAAGTGTGACCTAATGTGACCAAGTGTGAAAAAGCGTGACTTAGTATGACTGAGTGTAACCGAGCATGACAGAGAGCCACCTATCGTGACCTAGCGTGACAGAACATGCCCTAGCATGACTGAGCGAGACTAAGTGTGGCCGAATGTGACGGATCGTGACTGATCGTGTCTGACTGTTTCTGAGAGTGTCTGAGTGTGACAGAATGTGACTGTGTGTGTTTTTATGTGACCTAGCGTGACAGATCGTGACAGAAAGTAACATAAAGTGGCCTAGTTTGACTAAGTATGACCTAGCGTGAACGAACGTGACCTAGCGTGACCATGTGTGACTTAGCGTGACAGAGTGTGACTGAGTGTGACTAAATGTGACCTAGCGTGACAAGTCGTGACATAAAAGTAACATAGAGTGACCTAGCGTGACATTGTGTGACTAAGTGTGATCAAGCGTGACCGAGCGTGACTGATTTTGACCTACAGTTACCTAGCGCGACTAAAAGTGACCGAGCATGCAAAAAATTTACAGAGCGTTACTGAGTGTGACATTTTATGACCTAGCATGACTGAGTGTGACTTAGCGTGACAGAGAGTGACATAGCGTTACTAAAAATGACCGAGCGGGACAAAGAGTGGCTGAGCGTGACTGAAAGTGACTAAATGTGACCTAGAGAGACAGAGCGTGACTGAGAGTGACTGAGTGTGACAGAATGTGACCGAGTCTGACTGAGCATGACTTAGCGTGACAGAGAGTGACCTAGCGTGACCTAGCGCGATGGAGCATGACAGAGCGTGATTTAGTGTGACTAAGTCTGACAGAGCGTGACTGAGTGTGACGTAGAGTTACCTATCGTGACCTAGCGTGTCTGAGCGTGACAGAGCGTAACAGATAATGGCCTAGCGTGATCTAGCATGACCTAGCGTGAAAGAGAGTAACAGAAAGCGACCTAGCGTGACCTAGCGTGACTGAGCGTAACTAAGTATTACAGTGCGTGACTGAGCTTGACTAAGTGTGACCGAATGTTACCAAGTGTGAAAGAGCGTGACTTATTTTGACTGAGTAAGACCGAACATGACAGAGTGCAAATTAGCGTGACCTAGCGTGACAGAACGTGCCCTAGCATGACTGAGCGTGACTTAGTATGGCCGAATGTGACTGAGCATGACTGATCGTGACTAACTGTAAATGAGAGTGTCTGAGTGTGACAGAATGTTACTGAGTGTGACTTTATGTGACCTAGCGTGACAGATCGTGACAAAAAGTAAAATAGAGTGACCTAGTGTGACATAGTGTGACTAAGTGTGACAGAGCGTGACCGAGCGTGACCTAGCGTGAGTATGTGTGACTTAGCGTGATCAAGCGTGACCGAGCGTGACTGATTTTGACCTAGAGTGACCTAGCGTGACTAAAAAAGACTGAGCATGCAAGAAATTTACAAAGCGTGATCAGTCAATGATTGTCATGCTCGGTCACTTTTAGTCACGCTAAATCAAGCTAAGTCACTCTGTCACGCTCAGTCACGCTAGGTCCCGCTAGGTCACTCTACAGCACACTCAGTCATGATCTGTTAGATTTAGTCGCACTAAGTCACGCTCTGTCATGCTCCGTTCCGCTAGTTAACTTAAGGTCACTCTCTGTCACGCTAAGTTATGTTCAGTCACACTCGGTCACATTCTGTCACATTTAGTCACTCTCAGTCACGCTCTGTCACTTTTTGTCACGCTCGGTCATTTTTAGAAACGCTATGTCACTCTCTGTCACGCTAAGTCACACTAAGTCACGCTAGGTCACGCTAGGTCATAAAAAGTCACACTCAGTAACGCTCTGTAAATTTTTTGCATGCTCGGTCTTTTTTAGTCACGCTAGCTCACTCTAGGTCTAAATACGTCACGCTCGGTCACGCTTGATCACACTTAGTCATACTATGTCACGCTAGGTCACACTATGTTTCGTTTTTGTCACACCCTGTCACGCTAGATATAATTTAGTCACACTCAGTCACACTCTGCCACGCTAAGTCACACATGGTCACGCTAGATCAAGCTCGGTCACGCTTGATCATATTTAGTCATACTATGTCACACTAGGTCACTGTATGTTACTTTCTGTCACGATCTGTCATGCTCGGTCACAAAAAGTCACACTAAGTCACATTCTGTCACACTCAGACACTCTCAGTAACAGTCAGACACGATCAGTCTAGCTCTGTCACATTCGGCCACACTTAGTCAAGCTCAGTCATGCTGGGCACGTTCTGTCACGCTAGGTATCTCTCTGTCATGTTCGGTCACACTCAAAAACAATAAGTCACGCTCTTTCACACTTTGTCCCATTCGGTCACACTTAGTCATGCTCAGTCATGCACTGTCATACTTAGTCACGCTCAGTCACGCTAGGTCACCTAGGTCACTTTCTGTTACTCTCTGTCACGCTAGGTTATGCCTGGTCACGCTAGGCCATTCTCTGTTACTCTCTGTCACGCTCAGTCACGCTAGGTCACGCTATGTCACTCTCTGTCACACTCTATCACACTTGGTCACATTCAATCACACTAAGTCACAATCAGTCAAGTTTAAACGCAATCAGTCACGCTAGGTCAATCTCTGTCACGCTAAGTCACATTCAGTCATGCTAGTTCACGCTAGGTCACTCTCTACCACGCTCGGTCACAATTGGTCACGCTAGGTCACGTTAGGTCACTCTCTGTCACGCTCAGTATTGCGAGGTCATGCTAGGTCACGCTAGTTCCTTATCTATTACTGTCTGTCACGCTAGGTCACGCTAGGTCGCTTTCTGTTACTCTCTGTCACGCTAGGTCATGCTAGGTCACGCTAGGCCATTCTATGTTACTCTCTGTCACGCTCAGTCTTGCTAGGTCACGCTAGGTCACTATCTGTCCCGCTCTGTAACACTTGTTCACATTCAATCACACTAGTCACAATCAGTCAAGCTCATTCACAACCGGCAACACTTAGTCACGCTCAGTCATGCTAGGGCACGTTCTGTCACACTAGGTCACGCTAGGTCACTCTCTACCACGCTCGGTCACAATTGGTCACGCTAGGTCACGTTAGGTCACTCTCTGTCACGCTCAGTATTGCGAGGTCACGCTAGGTCACGCTAGTTCCTTATCTATTACTGTCTGTCACGCTAGGTCACGCTAGGTCGCTTTCTGTTACTCTCTGTCACGCTAGGTCATGCTAGGTCACGCTAGGCCATTCTATGTTACTCTCTGTCACGCTCAGTCTTGCTAGGTCACGCTAGGTCACTATCTGTCCCGCTCTGTAACACTTGTTCACATTCAATCACACTAGTCACAATCAGTCACGCTCATTCACAACCGGCAACACTTAGTCACGCTCAGTCATGCTAGGGCACGTTCTGTCACACTAGGTCACGCTAGGTGGCTCTCTGTCATGTTCGGTCTCACTCAGTCACACTAAGTCACGCTCTTTCACACTTGGTAACATTCGGTCACACTTAGTCATGCTCAATCACGCACTGTCATACTTAGTCACGCTCAGTCATGCTAGGTTACGCTAAGTCGCTTTATGTTACTCTCTGTCACGCTAGGTCATACTAGGTCAAGCTAGGCCATATTATGTTACTCTCTGTCACGCTCAGTCACGCTAGGTCACGCTATGTCACTCTCTGTCACACTCTGTCACACTTGGTCACTATCAGTCACACTAAGTTACAATCAGTCATGCTCCATCGTTCTAGGTCACGCTAGGTCACTCTCTGTCACGCTCTGTCACTCTAGGTCACATTTAGTCACTTAGAGTCACGCTCAGTCACTTTTTGTCCCGCTCGGTCATTTTTAGTAACGCTATGTCACTCTCTGTCACTCTAAGTAACACTCAGTCACGCTAGGTCATGCTGAGTCATAAAAAGTCACACCCAGTCACGCTCTGTAAATTTTTTGCATGCTCGGTCACTTTTAGTCACGCTAGGTCACTCTAGGTCAAAAGAAGTCACGCTCGGTCACGCTAGGTCACATTTAGTCATACTATGTCACACTAGGTCACTCTATGTTACTTTCTGTCACGATATGTCATGCTAGGTCACAAAAAGTCACACTAAGTCACATTCTGTCAAACTCAGACACTCTCAGTAACAGTCAGAAACGATCAGTCTAGCTTAAACGCAATCAGTCAAGCTAGGTCAATCTCTGTCACGCTAAGTCACATTCAGTCATGCTAGTTCACGCTAGGTCACTCTCTACCACGCTCGGTCACAATTGGTCACGCTAGGTCACGCTAGGTCACGCTAGGTCACTCTATGTCACGCTCAGTATTACGAGGTCACGCTAGGTCACGCTAGTTCCTTATCTGTTACTGTCTGTCACGCTAGGTCAGGCTAGGTCGCTTTCTGTTACTCTCTGTCACGCTAGGTCATGCTAGGTCACGCTAGGCCATTCTATGTTACTCTCTGTCACGCTCAGTCTTGCTAGGTCACGCTAGGTCACTCTCTGTCACGCTCTGTCACACTTGTTCACATTCAATCACACTAGTCACAATCAGTCAAGCTGAAACGCAATCTGTCACGCTAGGTCAATCTCTGCCACGCTAAGTCACATTCAGTCATGCTCTGTAAATTTTTTGCATGCTCGATCACTTTTAGTCACGCTAGGTCACTCTAGGTCAAAAGCAGTTACGCTCGGTCACGCTTGATCACACTTAGTCACAATATGTCACGCTAGGTCACTCTACGTTACTTTTATGTCACGCCCTGTCTCGCTAGGTCACATTTAGTCACACTCAGTCACGCTAGGTCACATTTAGTCACACTCAGTCATACTCTGTCATGCTAAGTCACACATGGTCACGCTAGGTCACGCTCGATCATGCTAGGTCACACTATGTCATGCTAGGTCACATAAAGTCACACACTGTCACATTCGGTCACACTCAGAAACTCTCTTTTACAGTTAGACACGATCAGTCACACTCGGTCACATTCGGCCACACTTAGTCACGCTTAGTCATGCTAGGGCACGTTCTGTCACGCTAGGTCACGCTAGGTGGCTCTCTGTCATGCTCGGTCACACTAAATTCCGCTTTTTCACACTTGGTCACATTCGGTCACACTTAGTCATGCTCAGTCACGCACTTTCATACCTATTCACGCTCAGTCACGCTAGGTAATGCTAGGTCACTTTCTGTTCTTCTCTGTCACGCTAGGTCAAGCTAGGTCACGCTAGGCCATTCTATGTTACTCTCTGTCACGCTCAGTCACGCTAGGTCTCTCTCTGTCACGCTCTGTCACACTTAGTCACATTAAATCACACTAAGTCACAATCAGTCAAGCTTAAACGCAATCAGTCACGCTAGGTCAATTTCTGTCACGCTAAGTCACATTCAGTCATGCTAGTTCACGCTAGGTCACTCTCTGTCACGTTCGGTCACAATTAGTCACGCTAGGTCACTCTCTGTCACGCTCAGTATTGCGAGGTCACGCTAGGTCCCTATCTGTTACTGACTTTCACGCTAGGTAACTTTCTGTCACGATCTGTCACACTTGGTCACACTATGTCACGATAGGTCACTCTATGTTAATTTTATGTGACGCCCTGTCACGCTAGGTCTCATTTAGTCACACTCTGTCACACTAAGTCACGCTCTTTCACACTTGGTCTCATTCGGTCACACTTAGTCATGCTCAGTCACGCATTGTAATACTTAATCACGCTCAGTCACGCTAGGTCACGCTAAGTCACTTTCTGCTACTCTCTGTCACGCTAGGTCATGCTATGTCACGCTAGGCCATTCTTTGTTACTCTATGTCACGCTCAGTCACGCTAGGTCACGCTAGGTCACTCTACGTCACACTCAGTCACGCTCTGTCAGACTTAGTCACACTAAGTCACGCTCGGTCATGCTCCATCGCGCTAGGTCACGCTAGGTCACTCTCTGTCACGCTAAGTCATGCTCAGTCACACTCGGTCACATTCTGTCACATTCAGTAGCTCTCAGTCACTCTCTGTCACGCTCAATCAATATCGGTCATTTTCTGTCACACTCAGTCACTTTCAGTCACACTCTGTCAATCATTGTTATGCTCGGCAATTTTAGTCACGCTAGGTAACTTTCTGTTACTATCATTTACGCTCAGTGACGCTAGGTCACGCTTGGTCACTCTATGTTACTTTCGGTTATGCTAGGTCACATTTAGTCACTATCAGTCACGCTCAGTCTAGCTCTTTAACTCTTTGTC
The DNA here is from genome assembly GCA_002072015.1 of Radix auricularia. Lineage (NCBI taxonomy): Eukaryota > Metazoa > Mollusca > Gastropoda > Lymnaeidae > Radix > Radix auricularia. The sequence continues at coordinate 40,733 of MUZC01001334.1, forward strand.
TCGCCACGTCACACATAGTCACGCTAGGTCACTCTCAGTTACACTCAGTCACGCTCGGTCATGCTCGGTCACACTTAGTCAAACTATGTCACGCTATGTCACGCTAGGTCACACTATATCATTCTCTGTTACGCTAAGTCATGCTCAGTCACACTCGGTCACATTCTGTCACTTTCGGACACTCTCAGTCACACTCAGTCATGCTCTGTCAAGCTAAGTCACGCTCAGTCACGCTCGGTCACATTCGGTCACACTCAGTCACTCTCAGTCATGCTAAGTCAACCTCTGTCACGCTAGGTCACGCTCTGTCACACTAGGTCACGTTAGGTCACATTTAGTGTCACTCAGTCACGCTCTGTCACTCTTTGTCAAGATCGGTCATACATAGTCACGCTAGGTCTCTCTATGTCACACTCCGTCACGCTCTGTCACGCTCGGTCATACTTAGTCACACTAAGTCACTTTCTGTCCCGCTCCGTCGCGCCCTGTCACGCTAGGTCACTCTCTGTCAAGCTAAGTCACGCTCAGTCACTCTCGGTCACATTCTGTCAAAGTCAGTCACTCTCAGTCACGCTCCGTCACGCTAGGTCACATTTAGTCACACTCAGTCACACTCTGTCATTCTTTGTCATGCTCGGTCAGTTTTAGTCACGCTAGGTCACGCTAGGTCATTCTCTCTTACTCTCGGTCACGCTCAGTCAAGCTAGGTGACTCTATGTCACTTTCTGTCACGCTTTGTTACGCTAGATAACATTTAGTCACACTGAGTTTAAGTAAATCACGCTCTGTCACTCTTTGTAACGCCAAGTCACACATGGTCACGCTATGTCACTCTCTGTCACACTCAGTCACTCTCGGTCACGCTTAGTCAAACTATGTAAAGCTATGTCACGCTAGGTCACGCTAGATCACCCTCTGTCACGCTAAGTCATGCTCGGTCACACTCGGTCACATTCTGTCAATCTCAGACACTTTCAGTCACACTCAGTCACGATCAGCCACGCTCGGTCACATTAGTTCACACTTAGTCACGCTCTGTCACACTAGGACACACGTTCTGTTGCTAGGTCACAATCAGTCATTCTCAGTCACGCTCGGTCACACTCAGTCAAATTAAGTCACGCTCTGTCACACTTGGTCTCTTTTATTCACACTTATTCACGCTAAATCATGCTCTGTCAGGTTATGTCACGTTTAGTCTCACTGAGTCACGCTAAGTCAACCTTTGTCGAACTCGGTCACACTTAGTCGCACTAGGTCACACTCTGTCACGCTCGGTCATACTTAGTCACTCTCTGTTACACTCTGTCACGCTAGGTCATGCTCAGTCACACTAGGTCACATTCTGTCACACTCAGACACTCTCAGTCACCCTCAGTCACGATCAGTCACGCTCGGTCACATTCGGTCACAATTAGTCACTCTCAGTCACACTAGGACACGTTCTGTCACGCTAGGTCACGCTAGGTCACTCTCTGTCAAGCTAAGTCACGCTAAGTCACGCTTGGTAACATTCGGTCACACTCAGTCACTCTCACACGCTCAAACACGCAAAGTCGCGCTCGTTTACGCTTGGTCACAGTCAGTCAAATTACGTCATGCTCTGTCACACTTGGTCTCTTTCGGTCACACTCAGTCACGCTTAGTCACTCTTTGTCGAGATCGGTCACACTTAGTCATACTAGGTCACACTCTGTAACGCTCAGTCACGCTCGGTCACACTTAGTCACGCTAGGTAATGCTAGGTCACTCTCTGTCACACTGTTGTGAAAAGATGTGTAGTACGTGTGTTGTCTAGGTAATTATTTGAATTTATATTTTCACACACACAAGGACATACTTTAGTGATCTCCGCAAATGATAAGCCAAAGAACCATCGTATGACATAAATGATTAACTTTAATATACAATATATACAATGGCAATGTTTTAATATCATTAATGAAAAACCCCTAAGATTAGGCTATTTAAAGTATTATGGCTCGCTAAGTATCATCATGACAGCTTGCCCTACGCCAATGTTTCTATAATTTTAATACTTATATTATGTTTGGAGTCCCTGATCACTTGGTCTGGTGTGTACCGCTGTTACACGGTTTGACCTCCTTCCGTCACACTGCGCTGTGCGATGTGACGTCAGCTTCCTGGGTTCAGCTCCTCCCACTTGGTGTTGACGATATGCCGTAGCCCCACCGAGGCAGTTTACCACAAGACTTGAGCTCCTTTCGTCTCTCTGCGACATGTGATGTGACGTCAGCTTCCTGTGTGTAGCTCATCCCCTCGGTGTTGACATATGACGTAGCAGTCAGCTGATTCGACTAGGCTTCTTTGTAAACAATTAAATAACAGTACTATCTGATCTGGGTAGATCGTACGCGGTAGAGGGGTTCTCACTTCTCTCCACGTGTGTTTTTTATAAGATCCTTCGTCAACACGGTCACACAGCAAGGGTGTTGTATGGCCGGCTTCAGCTCTTACGGTATAACGTGATGAGCTGGGTGGTAAAAGAGCACAGGGCTCTGTGGCGATGGTGCGTGTCTCCGGCCTATTGTACAGAGGTTCAATCCTACAATTAGGGCAGATAGTAGCTCTTGTTGATCTGCTAACGTCCTTAGCTGACAAGGACACAAGGTGTACTTGGATGTCGCGTGGCAAGGGTAGCGATCCTTTATCGGCAATAGTACCAGTGGAGGGGGGACGGCTGTCCGGCTACCTCACCGTGGCGTACTTCTACTGGATGGCAGCTCCCTGGAATTCAGGCGTAGCAGGAACCAGGATATGAAATAGAAATAGAAATAAAACTCTGGGAGTTTTCTATCGCATAGACTTATATATATGGTCCTACATCCAACGACAAGCCGTTCAGAGCAAGACGCCAGAAGGGGATAAAAATTTGACATAATAATATGATTTAATTGTTTATACTTACTACCATGTGTGTAGGCCTATTTGGCGAACACCTTACACGTGGGTTCAGCAATTAATAAAACAATTTACGTTATTTAATATATAATTTAACATTCACACACGCTGCTACATCTATTTGGTGGAGATCGCGTGTGTAGGCACATATTTTTTAAGCAAACGTGTTATAGGTAAGAATAACACACATGGGTCCCAACACGGTAAAATTTATCCCGTGGGGTACTAAATCCATGTCAATCGAACAAAATAAAATATCTGCTATGAAAAATACATGTAATTATAAATGTACATCAATAGAATAAGATATTAGTTCACTCTTACTAGACTGATAGATTGCCGGCTTTTCCATGATATAATTCTGTGGGGCGCTAATGTTCGACGTTTCGCCTCGTACAGTTTGGCAGTGAAAAGAATGAACATTGCGTTTTCTCTGGTTACATCTTTGATGGTCACGTGACTTTCAAAATTCTTGATTGGTTGCATCAAAAATATAACCAATGGGGTGAAGACTTCCCTGTCAGATTTCTAGATTTATAGAGTTACCCCCCCTTATCTCTGGGTGGTTTAGTTGGTAGGAGTTACTTAGGCTGATGAGTCCGTTATAAATCTCATACCAAGATATTAATATCATCGCCTTTAGATATCAATATCAGCGCCGTTAGATATCAATATCATCGCCTTTAGATATCAATATCAGCGCCGTTAGATATCAATATCAGCGCCGTTAGATATCAATATCATCGCCGTTAGATATCAATATAATAGCCGTTAGATATCAATATCATAGCCGTTAGATATCAATATCATAGCCGTTAGATATCAATATCATAGCCGTTAGATATCAATATCATAGCCGTTTAGATATCAATATCATAGCCGTTAGATATCAATATCATCGCCGTTAGATATCAATATCATAGCCGTTAGATATCAATATCAGCGCCGCTAGATATCAATATCATAGCCATTAGATATCAATATCATCGCTGTTAGCTATCAATATCATCGCCATTAGATATCAATATCATCGCCATTAGACATCAATATTATCGCCGTTAGATATCAATATTATCGCCATTAGATATCAATATCATCGCCATTAGATATCAATATCATCGCCATTAGATATCAATATCATCGCCGTTGGATATCAATATTATCGCCGTTAGACATCAATATTATCGCCGTTAGATATCAATATTATCGCCGTTAGACATCAATATTATCGCCGTTAGATATCAATATCATCGCCGTTAGATATCAATATCATCGCCGTTAGACATCAATATTATCGCCGTTAGATATCAATATTATCGCCATTAGATATCAATATCATCGCCATTAGATATCAATATCATCGCCATTAGACATCAATATCATCGCCGTTAGATATCAATATTATCGCCGTTAGCTATCAATATCATCGCAATTAGGTATCAATATCATCGCCGTTAGATATCATTTTCATCGCCTTTAGATATCAATATCATCGCCGTTTGATATCTATCATTGCCGCTAGATATCAATATCATTGCCATTAGATATTAATATCATCGCCGTTAGATATCAATATCATTGCCGTTAGATATGAACATCACATATCAATATCATCGCCGTTAGATATCAACATCATTGCCGTTAGATATCAATATCATCGCCGTTAGATATCAATATCATCGCC
>MUZC01001334.1:45578-60186 GCA_002072015.1 Radix auricularia
GTTAGATATCAATATCATCGCTGTTAGATATCAATATCATCGCCGTTAGATATCAATATCATTGCCTTTAGATATCAATATCATCGCTGTTAGATATCAATATCATCGCCGTTAGATTACAATATCATCGCTGTTAGATATCAATATCATTGCCGTTAGATATCAATATCATCGCCGTTAGATATCAATATCATCGCCGTTAGATATCAATATAAATGCTGTAAGATATCATCTCGTTGACAAACTAGATCATATCAACGACGTGATAATAAAATAATAATTACTTTTACTGTTAGCAGAAACAAACTTTAATGGACACCCTCCTTGCCACAACAACAAAAAAAAAACAAAAAAACAAACCAACGTCTACCCAAAAACTCTTTAAACTTTTACACATATTTTAATAAAGTCATTGAAACAATTACTTTTGCACTCTGTCGCACCACTAACCAATAACTTGAAAAACACAAAAGCGACCACCAAACACACCAACGTGCGCAAGTCACAACAGGTTACAAGGACAAATTGATCATTCGTGACATATGCCCCCCTTTTCAGAAAATTTTCGATGACGACAAAGTTCCAATATCTGGAATGACCAATTTTTAAATTAACTTATTAACTATGATTGCTTCTTATATATATTCTATGCACATCTACTCGCAAATAACCATAAATACTATAATAGTCCAAGTCACTCACTGGATCTGTAACGCTGAGGAGCGATGTACGAAAGTCTACAGCAGTTAGTTTAGTTGAAAAATCGTGTGTTGATGAGCGCTGCAAAAATATTTAATATGATGACGTCATTGTTTGGTGTGCATCGGTGCGCAAAATACAACCCCTATTATTATTAAATACTTTGCGTACATTTCAGAAAGTTTAATATTTCGTATTTATCAAAAAAGGACAAGTTAGTTGGTCTTTTGAAAAAAGGTTGGCGCCGTAGGCGCTCAAAAAAAGGTGGAGGGGGGGGGGGCGCCGCAGGCGCCTCGGCACCCCGGCACAATCTAGCTAGCAATAATAACATTTTTTCGTAAATACTCAACTATTACTATTAGACTATTACTTTCCAATATATCGACATAGCATTTATATAAAAATCAATATATTAAATCTAATAACTTATAACTCATAACAACTCTAAATATTATATTACCAAAGTAATCCCACACACACGCACACACACACACACACGCACACACACACACACACACACACACACACACACACACACACACACAAATAAATAAATAAAATAAAATAAAAATCAACATAAACATGCTATTCTTTAAAGTCAATGTCTCACTATATTGAACTTGATTTCAACTAGGGATGACTTTGCACGTCCAAGAACGTGACTCTCAACAGGAAAGGGCGCTATTCTAAAAGTTCAATAACAAAGTCTAATTAGGAAGTCTGCCTGTACGTTATTTTCCCCGGTAATTGTCTGCACTGTGAAGTTGTAACTCTGCAGAAACATGGCCCATCTCATGATCCTTGCACTCAAAAATCGAGCCGTGTTAAGGTACTTCAGCGGCTGGTGGTCAGTTTGTAGAATAAACATCTTTCCGTAGAGATAGAGTTAAAATTTCTTGACCGCCCACAAATTTGCCAGGCATTCCTTCTCAATTGTAGATTACCTGGTCTCTCTGCCCCGGAGTATCTTACTGGCAAAGGCAACAGGATGCAATATTCCTTTACTATCTTCCTGAAGTAAAGCTGCCACAAGCCCGACGTCAGACGCGTCGGTCCTTAGAATGAATGATTAATGCATATTAGGAATATATAATACATGGCTTTCTTTAAAGCGTCATACGCTTTATCCTGATCCTTTTACCATTTCACTTTGTTTGGTTGTCCCTTTTTAGTCAAGGAGGCCAGCGGGTAAGCGAGAGTTGCATAATTTGGTACAAAGTCTCTATAATATTCTGTGAGTTCCTGGAATGATCTCACTTGCTTCTTTGTTGTTGGTCGAGGTGCATGTCGGATCTTAATGACATTGTCCTCTTGAAGCCCGATTGTTCCAAATGACAATTTGTGTTCAACAAAATCCACCTGGACTGACCCAAATACGCATTTGGTGGGTCTGACTGTCAGGCTAGAAGTTTCCAACCGATGCAGCAGCTCGCTCAGCGTCTCTAAATGTTCTTCCCAAGTGCAGGTGTACACAAGTAAGTCATCCACATAACTTATAACATTCTTCATCCCTTCCTGAAGTTGTCGGGTCGTACGAACCAGTGTTGCTCCCGAATACATCATCCCGATGTGATTCCTTCTGTAATCTCTGGCAACACCTTGGCCCTACCATTTTCTTCGTCACATTGATAATCCTCCAAAACATCAACACTAACTGCTAGACACTTTTAAAAATTTTCCTTGATTTCAGCCCGGCCAATAATATCATCTGCTAGTTTCCTGTGATCCATTTCACGAGAAACATATTATTTGAGAAGGTTTGCCTTAAGCGTTTTCTTCTTTCACTTCATATTAACCACCACACAATCACATGGTCCCATGATTCCTGTAACCTCATACGGTCCCTTCCACTGCATTACAATTTGTTTGCCTTCGTCGGCAGTAATATGAAAACGCAATCACCAATCCTGAACTTCTTATCTCTCGCTCCTCTATCGTAGTAATGTTTGTACCTCCCCTGCGATTTGCTCAGCTCCTCATGAGCTAGTGTTAGTGTGTCATCGAGCTTTTGTCGTAATTCAAAAACATATTGATAGCTGTTCGTCACCTCCTTATATTGAATATCTTGTGTCCATAACTGCCGTAAAACATGCATAGGGCCCCTTATGCTACGCCCGTACAATAACTCAAATGGGGAGAATCAAGTCGATTCCTGAGGCACCTCCCTATATGCGAATAAAGCAGCATTTATGAATCGATGCCACAATTTAGGTTGCTTGTTGCATAGCCGTTTAATCATTGTTTTCAATGTCCCATTAAACCTTTCCACTAATCCATTGCACATAGGGTGGTAAGGTGTAGACTTAAGTTGCTTGATGCCCAATAGCCGGTTCACCTCTTTCATGCAATCAGAAGTAAACTGTGAGCCCTGGTCACTTAGAACTTCTTCGGGGATCCCCACCCGACTGTATAAATCGACCAATGCCTCTGCCACTGTCTCTGTATCTATTGTCTTTAATGGTACGGCCTCTGGGTATCTAGTAGCATAGTCAACCAAAGGCAAAATGTATCGGTGGCCTGATTCACTCGCTGGAACAATAGGTCCTATGATATCAATTACAACCTTCTGGAACGGCATATCAACCACAGGGACTTTTTGTAATGGTACTTTTATAACTGATCCCTTCTTTGCTGTTTTCTGGCAAATCTCACATGATTTACAGTATATTTTGAAATCCTTGCAAATTCCTTTCCAATAAAAGTTGCTCAAAATTGTATTCTTTCGTTTTACTGACCCCCAAATGTCGACCGGTTATGCTGTCGTGGGCTATTGACAGAACATGGCTCCTTAATCATTGAGGTATAACGACTTGTCTGACATTGCTCCTTCGTTTCTCATCATAAAAAACTCTGAAAATGATGCCTTCTTTTTGCTCGAAGTTTGATTTACCCAATCTCCTTGAGTTATTAGCCTGAGGTAATTAACGAATGTCTTTATCCTCTTGTTGCATTCTAATAATGACATCACGATTCACCATCGGCTGTTGTTCCGCCGATGTGACTTGCAATGGCAACCTATCTCCTTCCTTTTTACTTTGAGCTCGCGTTGCTACCATCGCCATCTTCACCAACTTGTCTATGTTTTCGTCGGTTCTTGCTCCATACACATTGCCCACAATCAGGTCCACTATTGAATTCTCAACACATACCGCCTCCCCTCTTCCACTCAGTTATGGTGTCGTTATGTCTATCATCCCCTTTTCTCCTCTGATAACCCTGGTATCTAACATTCTGATCAGCTCTATTTTACCAGGTAATTGGTCATCTCTCCCGTATCTTCTACTTCACTTCCTGTATCTCTCAATACTTCAACTTTATTTGATCCTACGAACCCTCCTACAATCACCACCTTTCCTGTTCCAGTTTCCTTGTAGTCACCACCTCTTGTTAATTCTTTAGCTCTGGCATCCACGGGTTGGCAAACAATTTCTCCTCCAACAGATGCATTTTGGCTCTTATCCCACTGGCGTTTGCCCTTTGACCAATTAGGCGCTGTAACATGTTTCGCCGCAGCTCTCTTTACAATTGTATTTACGGCCTCCCTTGTATTGGGACAAAAGCGTGCTATGCGCCCAACCCTGAGACACAAGAAGCAATTCATGTCTGAACTTGAACGTCCTTCAGCCATATTTTGCCATTTTCTCTGACATAATCCGGTCTGTTGCTCTTCAATTTTTTTCGCATTCAGGTAATTACCATTGCCATTTTGTGTTGCACAAGAGCCACAAGTAAAACTTCTATTCCTTACCTCCAGGAACAGTTCCGCAACTCTTGCAATCTCCTTGAGGCTGTCAATATCTCGCTCTCTTAAATGAATAGACAGATTCTCAGGACAGACATCCATGAATTGTTCTTTCACTATGAGGTCTCTAAGACCGTCAAATGTTTTGTCAATTCCCGATAGCCTAATCCATTTCCACAGATAACCCTTGATTCTTTCTAAAAAAATAGATGTCGACTTATCTGCCTGAGGCCTGCTCTTTCTAAATAGATCTCTGTACCCTCCTCTTTAAGATTGTACCTTTTTAGGAGCACTTTCTTCACCTTTAAATACACCAATGCTTCCTCGTAAGGCATTATAGAGTACACCTCCAAGGCTCGACCAAACAGAAGCGCACCCAGTGACAGCGCCCAGTCACATTCCGGCCATTTGCTGGTCCTAGCGAAAGTTTCAAACCTTGTTAAGTATTCATCCAGGTGGTCGACACCATCTTTAAATGGTAGAAGCTTAGGCTGCCTGGGCCTGTTATCTCTCCCATTTGTATTTCGTCCATTGGCCTCTAGCCTTGCTTCTATTTCGACTGCCCTATTCGCCATCTCTCTCTCGACCCCCTCTCAGCCACCTCTCTCGCTCGTTGTACCTTGCTCCCTATGTACTTGTTACGTCGTTGTCTGGGTTACTTGTTATGACCAAACGGACATATCAACTCAAGGTAGAACACCAACACTTCTGAACATCTATAACTTTATTAACAGCAAAAGTTCCTTCATTTACCAACACGCCTTATCTCTCTCTCACAGCAACTGCCTCTCTACTCACTACGTCACGCTCACACTCTTATGTCATACCCTTTCATACCGTGCGCACCGCATCGCACCAAACACAGGTAACAACATTGACATGTCAGGGAAAACCCAATAACTCCATATTGTTTCCCTGACAGTACTCTCTCTTTTTCACCTCGCAATTGAAGGGCATCCACCAGAGCTAATATCGCCTCCAGAGTATTGACTGGCATTCTCGTTGTTTCAGCAGTGTTTATGTATTCTGTGTAATCCCGGACTGACCCCCCCCCAACACACACAATCACTTATTAAAAAAAGTCACTAACTCAATCAGAAAATAAACACACACTCACTCTCATATATCACACACACATAAACATAAACACTCACTCACAAAAATCTCACGTTCATTCACAAAACTCACAAACTCACTCACAAAACTAACACACACTCACACACAAACACTCACACACACTCACACAAACACACTCACACAAACTCACACACACTATCGCTCACTCAAAAAAGTCACACACAAACACTCATACTAACTCATACAAACTCATACACACTCACAACCACACACACCCACAACAACCTCACACAGTCACACACACACCTTTATTCCCAAAAATCACAAAATCAATTTTAAAAAACTCATAAACCACACACACACTCACTCACAAACCTTACAAACTAACTCATCAAACTCACACACAGTCACACAAACAATCGCTCACTAAAAAAAGTAACACACTCACTCACAAACTCACAAATAAAACAAACACACTCTCACTCTCAAATTTCAAACACACTCACACACACACATATACACACACACACACACTCACTCACACAAACATTTACACCCAAAAGTCATACACTCCCTCACAAAATTCATAAAACTCACAAATAATCACTCAAAAAACTCACACACATGCACGCTCACCCACTCGTCACATTCACACACATAGACTCACACAATCACACTTACACACACTCACACAAAAATCGCTCACTCAAAAAAGTAACACACTCACTCACAAACTCACAAAGAAAACAAACACACTCTCACTCTCAAATTTCACACAAACACACTCACACACACATACACACACACACACATACACACTCACACACACACATACACGCACACACCTTCACTCCCAAAAAGTACATACTCACTTCCAAAAATCACAAACACTGACTCACAAAACTCACACACTCAAACACACTTACACACACAATCAATCACTCAAAAAGTCACACACTCTCTCACAAAACTCAGAGACTCACTCAGAAAACACACACTCACTCACAAGTTTTACACACACAATCATAAACATTTATTAACAAAAATTACACACTCATTTACAAAACTCACAAACTCACTCACAAAACTAAAATACACTCACTCAAAAAACTCACACACTCACACACACTCACACATTCTCACATACACCTACACACTAACACACATATCTGAAATCCCAAAAATCACACACTCACTCACTCACAAAATTCAATTTAACACACACTCACTCTCAAATTTCACACACATACACACACACTCACACAATTATTCATACACTCACTTACACAACTCACACACACTCACTCACAGAACCCACACACTTCAACACAAACACTTATTCACACACTAACTCACAAAACTCACACATACACACACACTCACACAAATATACACCCTCACACACCCTCACACACACCTTTACTCCCAAATATTACACACTCACTCACAAAATTCATAAATTCACAAAAACTCACCCACAACTCACTGAGAAATCAAAAACTTACTCACACACACAAACACTCAATCTTAAAACTCACACACTCATTAAAAAAAACTCACACACACACGCACACACTTACACACACTCACTAACACACATACACTCCACACACACTCACTAACACACATACACTCACACACACTCACATACACAAACTAACAAAATTCACACACAGTCACTAACAAAACTCACACAGTTACACAATCATTCCCACACTAACTCAGAAAACTTACACACACCCATTAACAAAAATCACAAACTCTCACACAAAACTCACACACACACGCATACACACTCACATACACTCACACACATACACACACTCACACTCACTCACAAAAACTCACACACAATCACTCACAAAATTCATACACACACACACTCACACACACGCATACTTCAACACACATACACTCACAACACTCACTCACTCTCAAGATTCACACACACACACACAAACACACGCACACACCTTCACTCACTCATAAAAATCACACACTCACTTAAAAACTTATAAAACTCACACACAATCCCTCTCAAATTTCACACACACACACTCAAACACACACACACCCACATACACACACACACAACCACTCACTCCCAAAACTCACACACTCTCACTCACAAAAAACACACACGCACTCACAAGCCTTACAAACTAACACGCAGTCACTCACAAAACTCACACACAGTCAAACAAACACACACACTGCACACTGACACTCACACATACACACTCAATCACAAAAACACACACTCACTTAGAAAACTCACTAAACTCACAAACACTCATTCCCTAATCTCACACACACTCACTTACAAAACTCATACAAACACACACACACACACCTTCACTCCCAAAAAGCACACACTCACTCACAAAATTCATAAACTCATAAACACTTACTCACACACTTACATCCACACCCATTCCACACACTCTCACACACAGAATAAAAAAACACACTAACCCACTCATACTCACTCACAAACACAAACACTCACTCAAAAAAGTCACACACTTCCTCACAAACTCACTCAGAAAACAAGCACACACTCACTCGCAAGTTGCACACACACACAAACAAACACTCACTCTTAAAAATCTCACACTCATTTAAAAAACTCACACACACACGCATACACTTACACACACTCACTAACACACATACTCTCCACACACACTCACTAACACACATACACTCACACACACTCACATACACACACTAAAAAATTTCACACACAGTCTCGATCAGAACCTCTAGACAACGACCACCGACAGGGTTCCTCTATGGGGAAGTTAAAAGTGCATCTATACTAATAAAAGGGGAAACCCTGACTGACTCACTCACTCACTGATTCATCACTAATTCTCTAACTTTCCGTGTAGGTAGAAGCATGAAACTTTGGGAAGTTGTTTAGTACTCTCTCACTACGACAATTGGCGAAAAAGAATTTTAAAAATCTCTTTCTTGTGGTGCCGTGGGTCCAAAAACCTTTTTTTTTTTTTTACCTACATCTCTAATTCTTCAACTTCCCGTGTAAGTAGAAGCAAGAAACTTTGGGAAGTTGTTGGGTACCCTCTCAGGACGAAAAGTGAGGTAATATAATTTAAACATTCACACTCATTGGGGCTGGGGCCTCAAAAACGTGTTTTTTCCTAATATGTGCTTTTACAAATTGAAAAGCAGTATTTTCCCTATTTCCTAAATAGGTAAACTTAAGTAACTTTTGGGATTTGTTAAATACAGGTCCATGATGGCAGCAAGTGAAATGATATTTCAAATATCCTGTGCTGGGCACTGGGGATCCAAAAATAGTTTTTTATGCACTCACTCACTCATCACTATTTCTCCAACTTCCCGCAGCAACACGCGGGGAAATCGCAAGTATGAGAATAATTATTACATTACCGAAAAGAGCTCCGTAAAGGTCCCATGATGGGGAGATCAAAATACAAAACAACTAAGTTGTTTTTGATGGTGTACTAATTAACAATGATTGTCATTTTATTGCTTAAGCATGACAAGTAAGCTATGAACTACTCTATAATTTTACATTTTTATTATGAGTGTTGAAGATAATGCTAATTTTAAATTACTGTGTAAATATTATTGTAATGACCTAAAAAAATTTATGACAAAGCATTTTTTGAGTCATTTGCTATGAAAGCAATGCGGGGGTGAGTTAGGATCAAATGAAGGCAAATGTCCAGACCGGGAGTGTGTGTGGTCACTGGTAGAGAGAACACAGAACATGATTCGAGCGGTGTAGCGAGAAGTTCAGAGTTTGAGTGACATAGATGAAGCTAGTGGAAGCAAAATGAACATTGTTGTGTATTGTAAAATAAGGGTACATATTTGTTATTGAACTTTTAAAGAAAATATTTCCTGGTTTTGATTAATGAAGTGAATTATTGTGTGATGGAGGAGACTGTTTGACAAAGCAACAAAGAAACGCAAAATGTGTCAATCACGAGAAAGTGGTCACTTTTTACATAAAATGGTGACACGGCCATGACATAAAATGGTGTCAGAAGTGACCACCCATCGACAGGGGGTTGGTAGAGGATAGGAAGGAGGTAGGAAGGTGGTTAGAAAGGGTTAAGAAAAAGGTAGGAAGGTGATGGGGGGGTTGGAAGGGGTGGATAGTGGCTAGGAAGGTGGTTGGAAGGGAGTAAAAAGGGGGTAGGAAAGAGTTAGGCATTGGGTTGGCATGGCGTTGGAAGGTGGTAGGAAGGGTTTAGGAAGGGGGTAGGAAGTGGGTAGGAAGGTGGTTTGAAGGGGTAGAAAGGGGGGTAAAAACGTGTAGGAAGTATGTTTGAAAGGGGTAGGAATGGTGTAGAAATGTGGTTGGAAGGTGGTAGGATTGGGATAGGAACGGGGTAGGAAAGGGCTAGGAAGGGGGTAGGAAGGTGGTTGTAAGGTGTTTGGAAGGTGTTTGGAAGGGGTGTTGAAGGCGGTTTCAAGGGGGTGGGTGGGGTAGGAAGGGGATTGGATGGTTTTGGAAGGTGGTTGGAAGGTGGCTGGAAGGGGGTAGGAAAGGGATAGGATGGGAATTGGAAGGGTGGGGGCGGGGCAGGAAGAGGGTATGAAGGACTTATAAATGGGAAGGTGATACGAACATGATTGGAAGGTCGTAGGAATATTGTAGAAAGGGGATATGAAAATAGGTATAGTAATGTTGTAGGAAGGAGGTAGTCAGGTGGTAGGAAGTGGTTAGGGAAGATTGTAGGAAGTGGGTAGGAAGGGTATTGATAGGTGTTAAAAAGTGTATAGGATGTTGGTTCGAAGGCGGTTTGAAGTGGTAAGAAGAGGGTAGGAAGGGGTAGGAAGGGTCTAGAAAGGTGGTATGAAAGGTGTAGGAAGGTAGTAGGAAGGGTAGAAAGGTAGGTGGTTTGGAAGGGGGTAGGAAGCTGGTAGAAAAGGGGCAGGCAAGGGTTAGGAAGGAGGTTGGAAAGGCGTTGGGAGGTGTAAGAGAGGGGTAGGAAGGTGTTAGGAAGGGTTTAGATAGGGGGTAGGGAGGGGGTAGGTGTAACTGTGTAATAAATGCCTCTATGTGGGCATAACTGTAGAAGAAATACCTCTACGTGGGTATAACTATAGAAGAATTAGCTCTATGTGGGTATAACTGTAAAAGAAATACCACGATCTCTACCTTTAGATCTAATCTCTTTATTTTATATAACTGCAGATAAAATTTACATTAAACCGGAAATGAATCTTCAAAATATTGGGGTTGAGACACATTGCACTGAAATATTTTACAACGTAACGCTATTTTTAATATCTATATCTACATATAAATAATAGATTGGTTTAAAGACTGCAATGATGGAATATTTTAGGTATTGAAAAGATCTCCTCCGTTATATCGGGGTATATTTATCGAAGCCGACTGTCTGTCACCAAATAATACATTTTTTAATCTTACAGTTTGTTATGATGGTAACAATAACAACGTCAATGTAATTACATTAAAAATGTGTCACTTTTTATTGACATATTTTATGCTACCTCATATTCCGTATGCTAAAAATCACTTGAATCAATTATTTTATCACATCTTAAAATTCTATTGAGGAATTATTTTTAGAACCACTGAATGTCTACGTGACATTCTTAAGATGTTTTTGTAAACTGCAAACTACTTGTCATGGCTGGGAAATTTTTAATTCTTTTATTAGATTCAAAATTTTATTGGAGGATATTTATTTTTTCTTATGTCATAATTATTGCTTTTAAATAAATCTTACTTGTAGAGTTGCTCTTAATATTTTCAAGACAACAGAGAAGGTCTGGAACAAGGTAAGGAACTTCTAGAAATATATTATTTATTTTATCCTTAATTTCTTTTTTTCATCCAGAAAAAAAAAAATAATCCTGGCTTGTTAAGTTTTGTCTCGGGACTTTTAATGCCACCCCCACACCCTCCCACTTATAAAGTCTTTAAAAATATAATTTTTAACATTTGTTAACTGATCAAGTGTAATGAAAGTTTTGGGAGTTTTGAACTAATTGTGTGAATTTTTCTCTTGTTGCATAAATATATTTTTATGATCGTTTTTTAGGTGTATGCGTTTTTTCTTTTCTATAATTCGATCATTCCTCATATGTAAATGAAACGTATTAAAATATATATATGATGGCCAAGAAGTGTAAGCAAATGCATGCATATTAATCATCTTATAACTTCTTATCTATTCTAATAAAAGGAAAAGCCCTGGCTGACTGACTGACTGACTCACTCATTTATTTATTCATTCATCCCCAATTCTTAAACTTTCCGTGTATGTAGAAGCATGAAACTTTGGGAAGTTGTTGGTTACCCTCTCAAGACGGAAATTGGCGAAAAAGAATTTTTTTAAAATCTCGCTCATGTGGGGCCGGGGCCGATAAATTGGGCTATATAAAAATTGAAAATCACCAATTTTCCTATTTCCCGCGTAGGTAGAAGCTTGAAACTTTGGGAATTTATTAAGTAAATGCTCCCAATTAAAACTGGAAAAAACTGTTAAATGTCCCACTCATGGGGGCCGGGGCCCAAAAACGTGTTTTTTCCTTAAATGGGGTATATAAAAATTGAAAATCAATAGTTCTCCTATTTCCCGTATAGGTAGAATCATGAAACTTTGGTTAAATTTTTGAGTACACGTTTCTGAAAAAATTGGCAAAAAAAGAACGTTAAAATTCCCTCTCATGGGGGACCAGGGGCCCAAATATAATTTTTCTTATATTAAAAAACAACTCATCACTAACTCTCTAAATTTCCGTGTAGGTAGAAGCACACAACTTTGGGAGGTTGTTGGGTACACTCTGACGACGAAAATTGGCGAAAAAGAATTTTTAAAATCTCACTAATGTGGGGCCGGGGGGCCCAGAAGCATTTTTTCCTAATTTTGGCTCTATAAAATGGAAAAATCGCCAATTTTTCTATTGCCAATGTAGGTAGAAGCATTAAACTTTGGAAATTTGATAAGTACATGCCCCAATTATAACTGGGAAAAAAAAGTTATTTTTCCCACTCATGGGGGCCGTTTTTTTCCTCATGTGAGCTATATAAAAATTGAAAATAAAAAATTATCCTATTTGCCGAAACTTTGGTTAATTTGCTTTCAGTACAGGCTCCCGGTTAAAATTGGCAAAAAAGAATGTTAAAATTCTTTCTCATGGAGGACTGGAGACCCAAATATTTTTTTCTTGTATTAAAAACTAACTCATCACTAATTCTCCAATTATCCGTGTAGGTATTTAAGTACCCTCTCACGAGGAAAGTCGGTGTAAAAAAATTTCTAAATACACACTCATGGGGGCCGTAGCCCCAAAAACGTTTTTTTTCTTATATGAGATTTTTAAAAATTCAAAATCTATAATTCACTTATTGCCCGTGTAGGTAGACACATACAACCTTGGGGATTTGCTAAACTCACATTCGCGATGGTAGCAGGTTGAAAATATTTCAAATATCCTTCAATGGGGGACCGGGGGCCCCAATGTAGTTTTTTTTTTTACAAATATGTACTATATAAAAACTGAAAATCACTAATTTGTCAATTTCCTGTGTAGGTAGAAGCATGGGTGTTTTGAATTGGTATTACGCGTGTTCTCAACGCTAACTGAAATCCTAATTTTCGCAGCAAAGCGCGGGTATATTGCTAGTCGACATTAATATTTTATGGCGGGGAAGGCAAAATGAATTTTTTTTAAAGTCATATTGAACACATTGAAATGCTAATTATTTAAATCGAACGAAAATAGAATAGAAATAATCGAAATTTTAATCCCATCCTTCAACAAGCCTGTGTAAAATTATTAAATGGTTACCGGTCCGAGGCGAAAAATATGGTTAGAGACCACTGGCCTATATGAGATGCCGTCATGGTCTTGTTACCAACTAAAGAAAATTGTGTCGGAGTCGAACAGGAAGAAGACGTCTTTCAAATGACATTTGCAAAATATTTCAACCTCGATTCATGTTTGTGCAGCTCAAAAATAAAGAATGCGAATAAAATGATGATGAATTGACTTTTCAACTTGATTATGATAACACTAATGTACAGTGTACCGGTCAAACTGTTCCATTTGGTTAGTAGGTAATCAGCGGACCATGGGGCATCGAATAGGGAAAAGTCGAATATGTTAGTGTTTACTGTATTACAAAATGTACACTACCGATGTCTTTCCAGAGTCATGTACTCTTGCTGTAATTTGCAAAGTAATAACACGATATTTTATCACTTGACGTGTTCGGTCATGCACTAATTCTCACAAGTTAAAGGATGTTTAACTTGTGACATGGAGCAGCTTTATTTACACACTAATATTTTAGTGCTGTGTTTCATCTACAGTGAATCTAAATCGTCTTAACTTTAACATCTCTGAGATCCTGGTACTTTTATTTTATAACAATTGTATAATAATTATCTTTAAAATTAACTTTAATGGGTGCATCACGATCTATATAAGTGGGAGTAACCACAGATGTAATCTCTCTAAGTGGGAGTAACCACAGATGTAATCTCTCTAAGTGGGAGTAACCACAGATGTAATCTCTCTAAATGGGGGTAACCACATATGTAATCTCTCTAAGTTGGGGTAACCACAGATGTAATCTCTCTAAGTGGGAGTAACCACATATGTAATCTCTCTATATGGGAGTAACCACAGATGTAATCTCTCTAAATGGGAGTAACCACATATGTAATCTCTCTAAATGGGAGTAACCACATATGTAATCTCTCTAAGTTGGGGTAACCACATATGTAATCTCTCTAAGTAGGGGTAACCACAGATGTAATCTCTCTAAGTGGGAGTAACCACAGATGTAATCTCTCTAAATGGGAGTAACCACATATGTAATCTCTCTAAGTTGGGGTAACCACATATGTAATCTCTCTAAGTTGGGGTAACCACATATGTAATCTCTCTAAGTTGGGGTAACCACAGATGTAATCTCTCTAAATGGGAGTAACCACAGATGTAATCTCTCTAAATGGGAGTAACCACATATGTAATCTCTCTAAATGGGAGTAACCACAGATGTAATCTCCCTAAGTTGGGGTAACCACATATGTAATCTCTCTAAGT
>MUZC01001334.1:60812-80512 GCA_002072015.1 Radix auricularia
ATGTAATCTCTCTAAGTGGGGGTAACCACAGATGTAATCTCTCTAAGTGGGGGTAACCACATATGTAATCTCTCTAAGTGGGGGTAACCACATATGTAATCTCTCTAAGTGGGGGTAACCAGATATGTAATCTCTCTAAGTGGGGGTAACCAGATATGTAATCTCTCTAAGTGGGGGTAACCACAGATAAAATCTCTCTAAGTGGGGGTAACCACATATGTAATCTCTCTAAGTGGGAGTAACCACATATGTAATCTCTCTAAGTGGGGGTAACCACATATGTAATCTCTCTAAGTGGGAGTAACCACATATGTAATTTCTCTAAGTGGGGGTAACCACATATGTAATCTCTCTAAGTGGGGGTAACCACATATGTAATCTCTCTAAGTGGGGGTAACCACAGATAAAATATCTCTAAGTGGGGATATCTGCTGATAAAAATCTGGAGACACTGTTGATGTTCGTCCGTCGAATCGACGAGGTTCACTTTAGTCATCCGAGGGTTGCTGAGACTGGTTTTGCCTATGTGTGCGCAGATTGCTGATGAGACCGATACTGGCACGGTAGTTTCGGGAACAGAAAGGACATTGGATGAGTGGATTGTCTCATGGAGGGTTGACAGCGTGGGCCTTTTGGGCTTGCCTATTCTTTTCTGCGGCGTTGATCCTGTTTGCCTCGCATGTCCTGGCATCTTCATAGCTGGATTGGCAGTCCAATGCAGTTTCCTCCCAGTATAAAGATAGTATGGGGCAAGCAATAATTAATGTGATAAGGAAGGACGAAACATGACATATCTCGAAATTGGACCTTGAGAATATTGGTGTTGAGATTAACAAAGTTCTCATTTTGCTGAAAAATTTTAAAAAGTTTCGTCATGTATTTATTATCAAATGTCGACTACTATGTCTACAGATACAAAATATTTGCTTCATAGTCTCCCTTGCTAGAAGGAATTTAGTTTTTAAAAATTATCCATCAGATATAAATGTATATGTATTATTGCGCCTTCTTTTCATCAAATAATAAATATTCGTAACATACTCGTTTCACTTTTTAACTTGAAATCTATATATATATATAAAACAAGCAATTTGCCCGCGCTTTGCTGCGGGAACATGGAGTATTAGTGATAAGTGAATTAGTGCATAAAAAAACTATATTTGGTCCCCTGGCGCCCAGCAAGGGATATTTTAAATATTTTTTCACCTGCTGCTATCGTGGAAGTGTATTTAAAAAACACCCAACGTTTTATGCGTTTACCTATTTAGGAAATATGAAAAATAGTGCTTTTCAATTTGTATATAGCATATATTTGGAAAAAACACGCTTTTTAGGCCCCGGTCCCAATGAGTGTGAATCTTAAAATTATAATACGCCAATTTTCTTCGTGAGAGGGAACCCAACAATGTCCAAAAGTTTTATTTTTTACCTACACGATGAGTTGTGTAATTTGTGATGAGTCGGTTTTTAATATAAGAAAAAGCTATATTTGGGCCCCCGACCCTCAATGAATGGGATATTACCGTACTCTTTCACCAACTTTCATCGGGAGATAGTATTAAACAACTTCCCAAAGTTTCATGCTTCTACCTACATGTGGAAAGGAAGAATTATTGATGTTCAGTATTTATATTGTTTCATATTAGGAAAAAAACTACATTTGCCCCAACCCCTGCCCCCCAGTAAGAGATATTTTAAATATTTTTTCACCTGCTACCATCCTGAAAGTGTAATTATCAATTCTCCAACGTTTCATGAGTCTACTTACTCGAGAAATAGGTGAATTCGTGATTTTCAATTTTTATAAAACTCATATAGAAAAAAATGTTTTTTGGGGCCCGGTCCCCATGAATGTGTATTTCAAAATTCTTTTACACCAACATTCGTCGTGAGAGGGTACTTAACAATTACCCAAAGTTTCATGCTCCTAACTACATGGACTATTGGAGAGTTAGTGATAAGTCAGTTTTTAATATAAGAAAAATGTATTTAGGTCCCCAATTAGAGTGAATTTTAACATTCTTTTTGCCAATTTTCGTCCGGACCTTGTACTCTGAAAATTTAAAAAATTTAATTCTTCTACCTATATGGGAAATAGGAGAATTTTTGATTTTCAATTTTTATATAGCTCATATTATGAAGAAAAAAAAACGTTTTTGGGGTCCCAGCCCCCATTTGTTTGGAGATTTAACTTTCTCTTTTCCAAGTAATCAAAAAATTTACAAAGTTTCATGCTTCTACCTATATGGGAAATAGGAGAATTAATGATTTGAATTTGTAAATAGCTCATATAAGGGGGAAAAAACTTTTTGGGTGCCCCATAATTTTTGGCCCCCGTACCCCATTTAGTGGGATTTAAACATTCCCTTTCACAAAATATCATTGGCATCTTTCTAAAATTTCATGCTTCTACTTAAATGGGGTATGGGAGAATTGGTGATTTTCAGTTTTTAAATTTGGGCCCCCGGCGCCCCAGTAAGAGATATTTAAAATATTATTTCACTTGCTAGCATCGTGAAAGTGTATTTATCAACTCTTTAACGTTGCATGAGTCTACCTACTCGGGAAATAGTAGAATTGTTGATTTTTAATTTTTATATAGAACATATAATGAAAAAATTGTTTTTGGGGCCCAAGCCCCCATAGATGCGAATTTTAACATTCTCATTTGCCAATTATCGTCGGAAGCATGTACTCAACGAATTTCCAAAGTTTCATGCTTCTACCTACACGGGAAATATAAAAATTATTGATTTTTAATTAGTATTTAGCTTATATAAGAAAAAAAAAGTTTTTGGGGCCCCGACCTATGAGTGTGAACTTCAAATTTCTTTTTCACAAATTTCGTTTTCAGAGGGTACCCAACAACTTCCCAAAGTTTCATTCTTCTACCTACACCGAAAACAGAACAATTAGTGATTTTCAATTTTGATATAGCTCATATAAAGGAAAAACGTTTTTGGGGTCCTAGCCCCACATGAGCAAGATTTGTACAATTATTTTTTGCCAATTTTCGTTCTGAGAGGGTACCCAACAACTTCCCAAAAATTTCATGCTTCTACCTGTACCGGAAATAGGAGAATTAGTGATTTTCAATTTTTATATAGTTCATATAAGGAAAAAACATTTTTTGGGCCCTCGGCTCTCATGAGTTGCAAATTTACCTTTTCCCCTCCAATTATCGTCGGGAGCACGTACTTTAAAAATTTCCAAAATTTCATGCTTCTACCTACACGGGAAATAGGAAAATTGATGATTTTCAATTTTTATAGAGTTCAAATAAGGAAAAAAACATTTTTGGGTCCCCAGCCCCACATGAGCGAAATTTAAAAAATTATTTTTCGCCAATTTTCGTCCTGAGAGGGTATCCAACAACTTCCCAAAGTTTCATGCTTCTACTTACACGGGAAGTTTGAGAATTAGTGATGAATCAGTCAGTCAGTCAGTGAGTGAGGGCTTTCCCTTTTATTAGTATAGATGTTAAAATCATTTGAATCTCTTATTTAATCATATCTCTAAGAATTCTAAAAATATTTTTTAGAACCTCTTAATGTCAACATGGTGACCTTGAGATGTTTTCCCAAATTTTAAAATACTAGAAAGAGGCGTCAACATGGTAGGTGTCACGTGGTGTGGTAGGTCATGAAATCAATTTGCTCATCCAAATTTTCCAGGTACCAAATCACGAAAACACACACATTGCTGTCACCCGTTGTGTCCCGCCCCCCCATACCCTAGTGACGTCTCTGTTACTTGGCAGCGTTAAGGTGTTTTTTGTTGTTGTTTCCTTTAAATACTCGATTCGACATTTTATTGGCTGATATATTTTTATGCTAAGCCAGGTGCTTTACTTGTCTTAAATGTAAGTATCTTTCTGGTTAAACTTGTCCTTTCCATTTGTTTAAGACATCTGGTACAGAGAGGGCTTGGAACAGGGGGTGAGAAACTTGTAGAAATAATGTATTAATATATTTTTATTCTTAGCATATATGTCATTTGGCTAGAAAAGAATTATAACTCAATCATTTACTTTTTATATTGTAGTTCCTTAAACTAAATTTTGCATAAATACCAATAAACATATAAAATACGTGAATCGTCAATAAGGGTTGGTGTATATTGATTAAGACTTCATAAAATAACAGGAACAAAAATTAGGGTAACGTTACAAGTTACCTACGATTAAATGATTAGTATTTTTATTTTAATTTATAAATAAAATTATTATACCTATACATTTCACTTCGGTATTTAAAGTGAATTGTTGAATAATGTGGATTTAATAAGAGAATTTATTATAATTCCTAAATATTATTAAATTATGTATACGGTTGAGGTTCAACTCAAGCCAAAGTTTCATGCATAAAAGCAATTTAATACGTGAACTTTAAAATACAAATATGTAACAAACCGGTTGTTGCGTACTGGGTTCTGGATTCAATCTTAATAAAGACAGACTCTTGTCGAATAGAATGTGTTCTTTATTGAACTATAAATACACGTATAAATCCTTCATACAGCCATCGAGACATCACAGCATAGGCTTACAGGATCACAGTCTTTACAGTGTTCGAGCCATCACCGCACAGGCATACAGGCTCACAGCCTTCCAGTGTTCGAGCAACCTCGATAACACCATCCGTCAACAACACAGTCCTGGCCGAACGACCACACACTGACTTTACAAGTCTCTCCTATCTTTTCTCCACTCGTTTCTCACTACACAGACCCACACTATATATAGCCCTTGCGCGCACTCTCAAGTCATTGCCTGACATTCAAAAGTCCGTCAACTGAATAAAGTTCATAACATTCTCACGACAACTCACAACACTGATTGACAACTCAGTAACAACTCAGAACCATTCATTGACAATGATTCTCATACCTTGACACCGGTCTTACAGTGAAGAGGTAGTATACACACACCTGAGAAAACGTGAACTTCTCAAAATAATAACACATTACAAAAACCATTATCTAGATCTGAACACATATTTACGATCTTTATCCAACAAATATTTTTTCATGGCCTTACGTCTTGTTCATTTCAGACTCTGTGTGTTTGATTATTTTTTTTCTCATATAAGCTGAAAAACAATCTTTACCGCACCAATCTAACAAACGATATAAAACTTATGGGCGTTGTTGACTTCCTATCTGATTTTTTGGCGTTTTTATTTTTTTTCTTAAATGAACATATCGGTTAATACTTGCTATTATAAACATTTATTTCAGTTTCTTGTTTAATTATTTCATTTGTTTTTATTAAACCAATCATACTTGTAACGTATTTGTTTGTTGGGCCGCTTTCACTCTTGTAGGCGTGTATTGCTAGCCAGTGCTCGATTTAGGAAAAAACCATTGCCGGGGATGATATTTTTTTTCTGTAGAGCTGGGGATAAATTACATCCCCGGCAGGGATGGTAGAAGTTAAAGCAGAGCTGGGGATAAATGCAATCCCCGGCAGGGATGGTAGAAGTTAAAGCAGAGCCGGGGATGGAGCCACACAGTGCAGGGGATATCCCCGTTTCCGCAACGAATTGAACCCATCTATTAATCCTGCTACTACCACTACTACTATTACTACTACTACCACTACTACTACTACTACTACAATATAACATGACACATAAGTGAAAACAAAATTATTTACAATACAACACATACAAACAAATGATATGCAACATGTTCTAATGTCGAAATATATTTTAATTTGTTTGTTTCATTTTTTCAAATATATTTGTTGTATGTTTGAATGTTTTTAATAAAAACTAGCTTGTTGCTGAGATGGAATTTACTTTTAAATGGAAAGTGTGTTGTCTTCGTTTTTTAGCTAATAGATATTGTTGTTGATGTTGCTGCAGTAGATGATGTTGTTGTTGATGCAGTAGTTGATGTTGTAGATGAAGTTGTTCTTGATCTAGTTGTTGCTGATGGCGTTTGTTGTTCATGTTATTTATGATGTTGTTGTTGATGACATGTATATTGTTTTTGTCGTTGATGTTGTTTTTTGTTTGAATTTACAGTTTTTAGTAGCTTGTGTTATTGCTGATGTTGCTGCAGAAGATTATGTTGTTATTGATGAAGTAGTTGATGTTGTTAGATGAAATTGTTGTTGATGTTGCTGATGGCGTTTGTTGTTCATGTTATTGATTATGCTGTTGTTGATGACGTTGTTTATGTTGCTGTCGTTGTTGTTGTATATTTGAAATTGG
The DNA here is from genome assembly GCA_002072015.1 of Radix auricularia. Taxonomy (NCBI): domain Eukaryota; kingdom Metazoa; phylum Mollusca; class Gastropoda; family Lymnaeidae; genus Radix; species Radix auricularia. The sequence goes on from MUZC01001334.1 coordinate 67,031, forward strand.
TCTAATCAATTCTAACAGTTATTTGCTGAAAATCAAATCTATTTAAACAAATAATGGCGCTGTTCCATAACTACTTCTTTTGTTGGTTTGCCAGAAGGTATGCCGCTAGCAGAATGCCTTCCGTCTTTTAACCACTTTGTGGCATACAACCTGGCATCAAAATGTGGAAGTGGATGCCCATTAATTTTAATAAAAAGCAAGTGATTGATAGTTTCAACATCTAATGAATCCGAAGAGATGCGTGAGTTAAATTCATCGCGCTGAATCCTCGCTCACAATCAGCAGTAGATATTGGCAGAACATCTAATCTCTTGTACAAATCATTAAGTTCTGCATCAGCATCATGACCATCTTTTCTCATGCGAAATTGGTGTACTATGGCTGTACTATGCTTCAATTTTTAAAAATTTTTGAAGTTCCATAATTTCACGATCTCCATACAACATCAACTCTTCTGTGTTTTTTGGCTAATTTTCCTTACATAAAACTTCAGCATGTTTCAACACTAATGTGCTGTTGTCGAAACGGGAGACTATGTTGTCAACCAAACTTTGAAAAAACTTTTTTTTTAACATTGTCAAATTTTGTTTGTTCCGATTCCGTTGGTGGCATAAGCTTGATTTCTTTGAAAGTACGTGTGCAAGAAAACTCGTTTAAAAAATCCTGACCACTGACACCTGTTCTCACTTTTTGATAAACTTTCTTCAATCAAGCATTTTTTTTCTCAATGAATTTGATATTTGAACAAATTCCATGTGACACACTCTTACCATGTTATGCAATTTTGTCATAGAGTTTTTTTAATTTTTTAAAATTTTTTTAGAGTTTAACTTTAACAAAAGTCTTCTCTATTCGCATTGTTTCTTTCTCATGCAAGCCTAATTTTTTTACTGTACATATTACTTTTCCATCGGCAGTGGCTTGGAGCCATGGTCTGCTTTTCTGACATGTTTTGAATCTTGTTAGGGTTAGTCTCTCAGAAAAAAATTCGCCCTGTATGGGCTGTATGTTTACTTAATTAATAAATTCATTCAATTTTTTTCTGCATTCAATGTATTTACAGGTTTATCACATGTATTTTGTAAATAATCTACATTTTTTTGTCTCATACTGACATAATGAATCTCAGTAACTTGCCGTAAAACCACTTTGTTTGCATCCAACATTGATTGCGCTCAGCATTTCACAACCGTGATCTGCCCATTCATGCCAAATGTGTATATCTGTTCCCAAAATATCTGCTGTGGCTCGCACTATTGGTTCATCACACCAATGCCCATCCAATCTTTGACATTCTAAATATGCAAAGCATTGTATGAAGATATTGATTTACACAACTGGATTGTTGAAGTTGGTCGATTCTGGCGTGAAAAAAAATCCAGTTACCATTCACTTGGTACATCGACAACAATGCATCCTCGCTCTTCAAATATTTTTGTCAGATTTGTTAGAAGAACTTTGGAGTCCCCGATGCCTGAAAATAAAAACAATACAATTGCAATGAATTACTGTCAGAGCAGACACAGTTCTAGGAGTAGGATGGAAAGCCAGTTTTCAGACCTGCCTCTCCAATAAACATTGAATAACACCCCCACACCATACCATCCCTTGATCTATATAATGGCTTACTTTAGACCAGTGGTTCCCAAAGTGGTCCCTATGGACCCCCTGGGGTCCGAGGAACCGTTTAGGGGGTCCGTGGAAACTTAAAATGGATTGGGGGGTCCCTGAACAATGTCAGGGGGTCCGCGGAAGGCTTAGCGTAAAAATAATGATATTAGTTGTTGTTGTTGTTGTTGTTTAATATAGAAATAAAAATAAAGGACAATGAATAGGCCTATAGAGGCGATTTCAGGCCCTGAGCTATATAAGAAACAGAAAAAGAACTACGATATTACAACAGCTGTAACCAATTAAAATACTTGATTAATTGAAAGGTATGTAAAGTTTGATGCGTGAGAAGGCGGAAACCCTATGAGTATGTCGTAAAAATACAATCTTTTAACGGAAATGACGATGATTGCAGGGTTGTATAAATTATGACTTGGTATGTCATATTTATCTAAGGCAGGAAGAATCCGGCTTTCTCTTGATACCACATTTGGTGTGATTGGACGAATCAAAATGCATGAAACATGTGAGCAAAAAGACTTTTTTAAAATTCAAAATTCGATTTAGAAATATTTATAATAAAAAAAAAATTAATGTAATTAACATAGAGTTTTTTTCCAAACTTTTAGATGGCGCAGTGTGAGACAAACTACTAAAAATAGTTTTATACAGGAACGCAATTATGCTGCTACATGCATAACTTGCCTACAATATTAATTCTGGGGAAAAAAAACGTAGGCCTATACGTAATCAACAAGTTATTTTTCTATAATGCTGTTAAGAAGTGAATAAACAAATTTTCTCACTCTAAGGCTAAAAGAAATTTATTATTGATAGTTAGAAGTTTTGATATATAGTTTAATTTGTATTGTTATCCAGATATATTACTTTTGAATCTAGGGACAACTTGTATCTTTTGAAAACAATGTGTTTCACATTATTGATAATTCTATGAAACAGCCAAGTACATTTAATAACACAGATAGAGATTTAGCGTTTTTGGAAGCGTCCAAGAAACATGTTTGAGAACACCATCACTTCAACAACTCATGGGGACTATATCTAAGCTGTAGTGAGGTGGTAAGCACTGCAGGGCTGATCAAACCAGCTTTCGACATCACAAAAATAATTTCACTGAGCGATAATTACAGGGAAACGAGGCTTTACTTTTATGTAAAATTTGTAAAAGAAGGAACTTTTTGCGAAGAACTGTTGTTTGCTAAATGCTTGGAAGCAGATACGAAAAGTGAAACGTTATTTACTGAATTGAAAGGATTTTTCGATGGAAAACCAATACCACGGAGTAATAGTTCTGTTACTACTGACGGCACTAAAGTATAGGTAGGAAGATACTGAGGCCTTTTGGCGTACTTAAAACAAGCTGTACCAAATGTATGTTCAGTGCATTGTGTCATTTATAGACATAATTTAGTTGCAAAAATCTTAGTGAAGTTTTGCATTCAATCACTAGTTTATGTCATTAGAGCAGTTAATAAAAATAAAAAAGAATTCCTTCAATGAGAGATTATTTGCTCAACAGTGTTTGGAAAATGATAAAGACTATAATCGTTTACTACTTCACACAGACGTACGTTGGTTATCTAAAAGTGCATGTTTAAATCGAAATTATGCTTTCTTTAATTCAGTGCTGGAATTCCTGGAAGGCAAAGACAATGATTAGAGACAAAATTTAGTTCCCTCAAAAAAATGACATAAACTACATGCCAGATTTGTTTGCCAAATTTAACGAAACTAATTTGAATCTACAAGGTGACCAATTAAATTTAATCAAAGCTTAAAGCGTAATATCTGAATTTGTTGCAAAACGTTTGCTGTACAAACAAAATTTGGGAAGAGGATGAAGATCTCAGATTCAAAATATTTCCGAATCGCAAAATAGTGATGAAGACTTACTTGCCTAATGTCAACACTTAACGGCTCTTCATGCAGACCTGAACTAAAGATTTGAAGACATTCTTCACTTGGATATTCCCGACTGGACATTTAACCTCTTTGTTCAGTGATAAACTCAGATCGAAGACATCGATGCGTCAATACTTATACAGGAGCAACTTATGGAATTATCCGCAAATGAGTAACTGAAACCAATGTTTGAACAAGGATATCACAAATTCTGGTTACAAAAAGATATCCCAATTCTATATCCTGATTATGGTTTACTGTACAAAGGTTGTTAACTGCTTTACCTTCTTCCCATTTGGTAGAACGTGGACTCAGTGCAATTATGAACATCGTCACACAGAAAAAAGAAACCCAAATAGACATTAGTACTCGTGGGGATTGCCTTTGCTACTCACAAACTTTGAGCCGTGCATAAATAGAATAATAAAATTATTAAAATTGCATCAAGTTCATCCAAGTCAACTTCTTTTAACAAAAGTTAAATTTAAATAAATAATAATTAAACATTTTTTAAAAAATAATTAAATTTCTATACTATACATTTAAATAGCGTTTTCCCTTGGGGGTCCGTGGGCAAGTTTTGACTATTAAAGGGGTCCACGGGTTAAAAAAGTTTGGGAACCACTGCTTTAGACCAACTCCTAAATTTGCCCCTTTGTCAGTGTATTGATATCAGCATCACCAAGAACAAAATCATTTTAAATTACATCATTTGATGAAATTTTTATAGCATCTGATGTATCTTAGCCTATTGATTCTATCTTTCTTGACAGCTTATATAATAACACTGTTTACGAGCTAATAGATTTTTTCAACTTTTTATTTTATATTAATACTATTATCAATCAATATATACTAGATTGTGCCAGGCGCCGTGGCGCCTGCGGCGCCCCCTTTTTTTGGGCGCCTACGGCGCCAACCTTTTTTTTAAAGACCAACTAACTTGTCCTTTTTTGATAAATACGAATTATTAAACTTTATGAAATGTACGCAAAGTATTTATTTAATAATAATAATAGGGGTTGTATTTTGCGCACCGTATTTTGCGCACCGATGCACACCAAACAATGACGTCATCCTATTAAATATTTTTACAGTGCTCATCAAAACACGATTTTTCAACTAAACTAACTGCTGTAGACTGTGGTACATCTCTTGAGCGTTACGTTACAAACATACCCACACCACTGGGCTATTATATATATAATTCAACTGCTTATGAATTTTGATTTTACTTCAAATTAGACTTATTAAAGCCAAATAAATAAACTTATAATAATTATTTAATCGGTTTATTTTTTTAATAAACCGATTAAATAATTATTGTAAGTTTATTTACTTGGCTTATTTGAACTGCTTTATTTTTACAAAAACAATCAATATATACAATAGTATCAAATGATAACAACAGAAAATTATATATCATAAAATTCGTGAAACTTTAACATCAAATCTATCATTTCTACGTAAACACCAGTTTGATAATTTGACTTTTAAATAAATCAGGAATTATATTTAAGATAAATATATTTACTGTACACAAATGGAAATTACTTATCTTCAGATTAAAAATTGGAATTTCATTTTTTGTATCATGATGTACTAATTATAATGTATATCGCTTTAAGTCTCCGTTGAGATGAATACCATTCCATCTATCCATACTTTTATCGGGGGCCGTGCCTACAGGCGTGGGCGGTCATGCTTCTCTACAGCTCTCTGATTTTGGTATTGGCCATCAGCTCGCTGGTGATTGTGCCCCATGCCATCTTGTCAGCCCATCTAGCCTCTTTTCCTTATGTCTGTCTCGATTCCTTTTGCTCTCTATCGTTTCTGTTGTTGCTGTGTGTTCTTATTTGCCTGTCCCGTTCTTGTGTCCAAAAATTTAGATTGTCCCCATCTAAAGTTGACATAATTTTTCTTTTCTGGCCTACTTCTTTAAGAACTTATTCGTTACATCTATTCTTCATCCATGGTAATTTTAACATTCACCTAAAAGAACCATATGTCACAGGTTTCCAAAAGTTTCTGTAGTTCATTTGTCACTGTCCAGGCCTCACACCCATAAAATAAAACTGGTTCGATGTAACACAGCAGCACTCTTTTCCTCACTTCCATTGATATGGATTTGTTGGTCAGGAGATTCTTCATTTTATTGAATGCTGCTTTCGCTTGTGCTATTCTGCTTACCCCCCATATTCATCTTCCGTCTGAGGTCAACATTGATCCCAGATATTTAAATTTGGTTATTTGTTTTAGTGTTTCTCCCTCTTATACTTATCTACATTATGGGTTGGTTTTCTTTAGGAAATCAAAAATTTTGGTTTATAAAATGTGTTTTAATATTTACTGTTTTATATCATTTACTTTGGCTGAAGGGTTAATTAGTAGCTTTCCCATTTCAATATGATAATATATTACTTGATCATACATCCCATGGTATGAAATATTTTTCACAACCAATACAACAATAAACCTATCGCAAACTTAAAAATAGTAAAAGTAATCCTAATTTTTTTTAGCTTTATTATTTTTTAAGTCATGCCTAAAGTCTAAAGTGTGAAGTGAGCAATTACGTGTTAGAATGCAATCATATATTTCAGAATACCTTAATTCCCCAACCAGTGTCTAATACACATATGGAGCTTAGATAGAGAAATTCTGAACCATGACCTTAGAACCCCAGCCGAGAGCCTATGCCCATCGGGTGTCACCAGTTGGTTTATGCCTTATCTAATAAAAAAGTAAATATTTTTATTGATTTTTTCATCAGATAACGAAACAGTTTGTAGAGTAACTTTGTAAAGATCAAGTCTTTGTTGATAAGGTAAGATTCTGAAAGAAATCAGTTTTTGTTTATATCTATGGCCTTAATGATATTTTCTTTGCTTTTAAAAAAATATTGATAATCAAAATTTTAATATCTTTTTAAAGGTTTAGACATATTATTGTGTTATTACAGATATCTATTTAAACCTTAATTATGTCGTAACTAAAACTCAATATTTGCTTATTAAATTGATTATACGTAATCTCAAAGTATAATATGTCTGATTATAAACTGATGTTACCTGTGACATTTTTAGTAACAGGTATTTGTGTTAATTACACTGTTTAAGTGAAAGTGAACTTAGGTGGATCTCGCTAAAAATGATAAAAGGCTATTACGCATACCATTATTTAGAATAAGGGCCGTCGAAAAACGACGTCACTTGATTTTGATCGATTTGTACCCCCCTCTCTCCTGATCAAACTTTGTCACAAAATATTGACACTCCTCCCATATGACGTCACATGGCTGACCCAACCCGTCCCCTTTAATTTCTAATTGGAAATAAGCATGTTGCAAAGAAACGTTTTCCTTTATATAACCATTGGTAATAATAATAATAGTAATAAAATGATAATTTGCTCCAGCAAGGAGCCAGGCTCACAGCGCTTTACATGGAAACAACAATACATATATAAGTAAAAAGAAACATTTATAGCATATTAACTACATGAATGACAATACGCTATACTCAATACATCAGCTACGTTAATCATTTAAAGAAATGTGGTTTTATTATTTTTGAAAATAAATTAAAAAAGATGTGTCTTAAGTGCAGTCTTGAATGACTTAGCAGTTGAAATGCTACGGATGTGTAATGGAAGAGAATTCCATTGTTTGGCTGCACAAAAGGAGAATGACCTTTCGCCAAATGTTTTAGTTCTAATCTTAGGAACACAGAGAATGCGTGGTATTCATCGTTTTGTGTAAAAAAAATGTATCTCAGTTGTTCACCACGGAAAGTTGGCAAAAATAGATACTAACATGATGTAAGAAAACATTGAAACTCACACATACAGAGAGAGAGACAAATTATAGTCACCATAGAAACACAAACACCTATGGTCACATACAAAGTCACATAGTCCCATACAGACACAAGCTAATATTTATACTCAGAGACACACAAACCTATAGTTACCCATAGAGACACAAACCTATAGTCACACAAAGAGCCATAAAAAACTATGACCACATACAGAGACACACCAACATAAGGTCACATACAGAGACACATAAACCCATAGTCACACTCAGAAAAGTAAAAACCTATAGTCACACATAATAAACATGTAAATCTATAGTCAAACACAAAGACACACAAACCTATAGTCATACACAGAGGAATAAAAAAAACTATAGTCACACAAAGAGACATACAAGCCTATAGTAACACAAATATACACACAAACCTACAGTCACACAGTGACATACAATGTTATAGTCACACACAGTGACATACAAACCTATAGTCACACACAAAAACACAAAAACCTAGTCATACACGGAGAGATACAATCCTATTGACACACAAAAAGACTTACAAATCTATAGTTACAAAAAGAGACACAGAAATACACAGTCATAGACACACAATACTACTTTCAGCCCAGTTCGCATGCCACTCAACCACTTTACCCTGTAGTTTTAACGTTTTTATAAACATCTAATAACTATGCATTTTAATATTTATTTAATTATCGCAACATGTATAAGGATTGTACTGATTTTAAAGCAAAAAAGTGGTTCCATGAATAGGAAAAAGTCTTTAATTGATAAGTTTCGATTACTTATATTTATATAGCGCATACAAAGATCCCGTTAAGTGGCAACTCAATATTAGGCGAAATTGTTTAAGTCATGGTAATTTTCTGACGTCACACAACTAAATAGATCTCCTATATAACAAAAAAATATTAATAATGTAGAAAATCATTTTGTTTACGTATGCCGTCTAAAAAATAACATTACATTAGACGAAAATGATGTACAAAAATATAAAATTGATTAATATATTGAAAAAATAATTGGTCTGAAATTTTACTCGATTAAATTAATTGTATCGATTAATTTCTTTTATTGAATTATCGATTAATTAATCGTTTATTTCCACACCCCTAGTTAAAATACTCAATCTTAATTTAACATAATATTAAATAACAATCTAAGTTGAAATGTTTACAAAAATATTCCATCATAAATGTCCAGTTTATTGTCTCTAACAGATATAAGGCAGTCATCTAGCTATTTAATTTAGATCAAGAATTATGGAGGTAAGTAGCATATGTAGTTTAAAAAATAATGTTTCTTTTCTTAAACAAAATTTTACAAAATTGAGTCAAGGCCTACGAATAAAATGAACAACATATATTTTTCACAGTAAGTATAGATTTGAGACTTGATTTATATTAATAATGACAGCATTTGGTACAAATTGATTATGATGTGATAAAGAGGAATATGATGAAATGTTTCTCTTTGTATATCGAATTAGTATTATTTTCTATATATTTTTAAAAAAAAATTGAAAATAAGATTCTCTGATTTTGATTATATTATTTTGTTTTTCTAGCTTGAATAACAGTAGACCAAGAATAACAAATATAAAAAGAGCACCATCTTTAAAGAGAAACAAATAATCTATGTGAAATTAATTGTTAATTATCTCAATAAGAAAAGCCATTTTCTCTTTTATCAGTAGTAGACCAGAAACTTTAGCCAAGCTTTTTTTACCACAGCTAAGTTTTTATTTTTATATACGTTTAATTTATTAATTGTATGTCCGTTGACAAAGGCTCTTTGCCGAAACGTCCGCTATATTGTTGCGTCCTGTCAGAATAACCCTTACCTTGTTTACGTCTTTCCATTTAATTTTTTATCAAGATGTCAATTAAATAGATGCCTTGCTCCTTGCTGGGATACAGCGCTATATAAATCATTATTTTATTATTATTTATTATTATGATACTGATACAATATGAAATTATAGATGTGTAAGCTTATAAAAGTTATTTAGAAAGTAAATTACATCAATCACAAACAAAAAATCTCATTAATAGTAGACACATAGAACAGGAATGATTACTGTATATTTCTATTTTATCAATGTGTACCTATACATTTATAAGAAACACACAATGTATTGCTTTAAAAAATAATCGAAATCAATATTCAAAGTTAAAAACATTGTTTATCCTAAACCAATTATAAAATTAAGTAAAGTCACAGTCAAAAGTGGGACAATTTCATCTTTGTTATATTGAAGTAGTTTTATTATGATAAGGAAGGAATAAAGAAAATATGCATTAGTTATTGCAAGAAATAGCAAATCGCATATTTAATTTTGTTTCAACTTTTCTTTTATCACAGTAACATTTTTGTTTTATTACTTCTATATACATAGCTAAATACCAAATCAAAATAGTTACAAATAAATATTGCTTTGATCTCTTACAGATTATATACTTTTTAAAACTTAAGTACTTAGGAATCTAAGATTCCTTACATCACTAGATCCAAGACTTCAATTATAATAGGCATGAAAGTGTATTAATTAATAAATGTAAATAATCCACAATAAAGATTAAATCAGGAGTTTCACAATGAACTGTGATCGATTCAGAGGCGTCACTAGGGTTGGTGTCACCCGGGACGGTAGCTCATGGTGTCACCCGGGGCGGCCCACCCCCTCCGCACCCCCTAGCGACGCCACTGGATCGATTCATTAGTCTTTTAAAATTATTCGATTGATTTACCCAATATCTCAACAGGAACAAAAGTTAAGTAATTGCTCTGCTGATGATTGCATTATCTGTTAAAGAATTAAATCAGATGAAGATTGCCAAATTTTATTTAAAAAGACTTAGAGAATTGATAAAATGGGGATCTAACAGGAGCATGTCTTTTAAACCAGAAAAGTGTTAACTGTTAAGAGTAAAAAAGAAAAAATAATAAATTCAAAATATTTTATGAATGAAAACAATATTATCCAATGAGAAAATGCAAAATACTTAGGATTCATTGTAAATAATAAGCCAACATGGAATCTCCATGTTCATGTGGGACGCGGTGGTCGAGAGGTAGCGCGCTCGACTGTCGTACCGATGGTCACGAGTTCAAATTCACGCTAAGGCGAGGATTTGTTCCCGGGGCCTGAGGAGTCCCCGAGTCACCCAGCTCCGAATGGGTACCTAACTAGACAATAGTTAGGCGGCTGGGGTAATGCGTGGAACCCCTATAGCAGTGGCCTGTGACCGCTGCATCACTTGCCAACAGATCATCTCTCATGGTCTGTGGACGCAAGTATCTTCTGCATAGAAGGAGCGTCTGTATATCTAAGATAAGATGAATTAAATTTTTTTATTTTTAAATAAAAACTTCTTTGGCGTTATAAAAAAAAAATTACAAATGTAAAAGAGATATAAAACTAAAAAGCGGGCTCACATTGTTGAGTCTGTACTAGGATACGCTTCTTCTGTTTGGGACCAATTCACAAAAAGAAAGAATGATAAACTAGAAAAAATGTAAAAAATATAGAATTCAGATTCACAACGGGATAATATTAAAAATTTAAAACTAACCAGAATAGCACCATTAGTTAAATCATTAAACCTTGAAAAACGTCGCTAATTATACTTAAAACACTGAACTCCAAGTCAGAATGCACAAATAATATATTTAATTCCTTAACATTTTTAACTATCTTATTTTATTAAGTATCGTTCCTAATTCAATGTGTTCCTAACTCTATCCCTATCTCTATCTCTCTCCGTCCATGTGTGTCCCGAGTCTGAGTCCGAGCATCCATCTAATACCTGTCAGACTCCACCCCCCCCCCAAACTTCCACTGTCCGAAATTCCTGTCATTCATCCTGTCCCTACCCTAGATAAGACGGGTGGGGTTGGTTTGACGTACCCTGTCATGGTCAGTAATTCCCCCCCCCCTTTCCTCGTCGGCTCCTTTCATCTAACTTTACGGCCTATCCAGTCGAACCGAAATAACACCCGAACGTCACATTTGCACCTGTAGCCGTGGCGCCAAAAAAAGGTCACCTGCCAGACCTGCCTATAAGGTCGCCCGCCCTAAATTCTTGACAATATTTAATAAATTTATAAAACTCGTACAAAATTCATTTTATTATATGTTATATAATTAACAATTTTGACACTAACTATGCAGACTGATAGTAGCTATTACTTTTACCGAATCCAAAATGGTATCATACTTAGTAATTTTTTTAATTTTTTTTTAAAAGAATTATTCAAAAGTATTTATAATATAGATCTACTAAACACTTTTAATTTGATTGATAAGCCTGTGTGACTGTAAACTAACTTACCATTACCATCATTCGTGTCGTGTATCCATACAAAGTAACAAATAATAATAGTCAGAATCAAATAAAAATTTAAGACAATAATTAATTAAATTTTTAATAAAAATAATTAATTATTGTATTTAAATCAAATTCTAAATATTATATTACAAAATCTATTAGTAATAGTTAGTATATAGATCTATTTGTAAGAATTAATATAGTTAATTATTATTATTATTTTTTTTTTTAAGTTTGCTAATTTTCACTGTTGCTGTTTTTAAATTACAAAATACTTTTAGATGACATAAATCAAATAAATTGTTCGACTGCTCCTGAAATAATTGGTAAAAATCTTTGGATATTTTAATTTTATCAATGGTAATAAAAAAAATTACTGATATTTTTTCAAAATATTGAATACTTCTCTTTAAAATCATTATATATTTTTTGTATACCATAAATGTATAGAATTGTTCAAAATTTAATGTTTAATTTGTAAGTACTCATAAAACGAAACATTTAAGTATTTAAAATAATACGCCCATTCATTGAATAATTATTGCACACGACGGACGAGTTTCTTCGATAATTCAAAGGAAGATATTCACAAGCTGACATTAACTTGAAACTCTTTTTACCGTTTATTAAAATATAGATTAAAACAAAAATTAAAATTAAATTTTTATTGTTGAAATGTCTAACAATATTAACCTAAATTTTTAAAGTCACTTATAAGCAGATTTGTACAAATTAATAAGATTACACTGCTACACAACAGTTAGTTAGCTAAAACTTGCAACATTCATTGACACATACATTTTCTCTGTTGCCTATCTCCTTATGTTGTCATTATTAATTTCATGAAATTTGAACAAGATCTAGTAACTAAAATTGATTTTAAAAAACAAATTAATTGCTATTCATTTTTCTCTTTTCAGAATGCCCAAGCTAAATCAGGTCTGGTGAAAGAAAAGCTAAATGTGTTACAAAACAATGGTAAAATGTTGCTACCAAGATTTAAAAAAAAAAATTAGTTATTCATTTATTAATTTGAAAAATATTTGTTTTGTGTTCACTTTTCTTTAAATCAAAGAAATTCATTAAAAAATTTTTAGAAAGAGAGAAAGAGAGGGTGAACGAAAAGAAAGAGAGAGGGGGACGAAATAGTGAGGGAGGACGAGACAGAGAGGGGGCACGCTGTAGAGAGGGAGAACGAGATAGAGAGGGAGGACGAGATAGAGAGGGAGGAGAAGATACAGGGGGAGATAGAGATAGAGGTGGAGGACGAGATAGAGGGTGATGACGAGATGGAGGGTGATGACGAGATGGAGGGGGAGGACGAAATATAGGTGGATGACGAAATAGAGAGGGAGGACGAGATAGAGAGAGATGACGTGATAGGGAGGACGAGATAGAGAGGGAGGACGAGATAGAGGGGGGACGAGATAGAGAGGGAGGACGAGATAGAGAGGGAGGACGAGATCGAGAGGGAGGACGAGATAGAGGTGGAGGACGAAATAGAGAGGGAGGACGAGATAGAGAGGGAGGACGAGATAGAGAGGACAAGATAGAGAGGGAGGACGAGATAGAGGGGGAGGACAAGATAGAGAGTGAGGACGAGATAGAGAGGGAGGACGAGATAGAGAGGACGAGATAGAGAGGGAGGACGAGATAGAGAGGACGAGATAGAGGGGGGAGGACGAGACAGAGAGGACGAGATAGAGAGGGAGGACGAGATAGAGAGGGAGGACGAGATAGAGAGGGAGGACGAGATAGAGAGGGAGGACGAGGTAGAGAGGG
>MUZC01001335.1:11241-23732 GCA_002072015.1 Radix auricularia
AATATTTTTTTTATATTTTTTTTTATTTATTATTTTTTTTTTTGCATATTGTTAAGGTAGTGGCAATTATATACATATTTAAAACCTCCATCATTTGAAAAGATATAAATTATAAGTAGAAAAAAATAGAAGTTTTATACACAGTCAAGTCAAAGGTCATCACAGGCATCAATAAGAATGCAGTTGTTTACTCTAACGGGACGCCACGTGAACCACGCCATAACCCCTGAGACTAGTTTTGAAGACTGGTCTTGAGTGACATAACACGTTGGTGACGGCAGTCTTGTTGACAGGTCTTTTAGTTCCAGATACTCGTACATGTGATGAGCGCAGGCTAAAGTCAGATAGAGTGTTTACGCTGGGCCACACGTAGCAGATCTGTGGTTCGTCTAGCTCAGGGGTGCGCAACCTTTGGGCTATTGTGGGCCGCATAAAAAAATTTATTTTGCAACGGCCGCCAACTTTTTTTTTTAATGAAAACCGAAACGGTCACTATCACAAATTTACCTCTCGTAATAGTCAACGCGAGATAATAATGATGTCATCATAATGTATTGTAAGCAAACACAGTGCTTCATTAAAAACAATTCAATCGATATTCTCTTATATTTCTACTTTATTGAACATCGTCATGTAAACCTAACAACATGTCTCACATGTACAGCATGGATGTATTTTTAATTGCAATTAGTATACTCATCATCGTTAACTGTCGTCCCATCTGGGGCATAGGCCACGAACAAAGACTCTCCAGGCATCCAGGTCCTTTGCCAATATGCTTGAAGCTTTTTCGAAACGGCTGCTGTAATTGGCCATGTTTCAGCTCCATATAGCAGGACAGGCTTTACTGTGGTGTTGAATATCTTGACCTTGGTCTAGAGGGTCAAGTTGTTGCAGGTCTAAACTTCTGTCCCTCCTTGTATGTCTATGATGCTACCGAGGAAGCATCATTAATATACTAAGAATACAATGATTGAATAGGTGATAAGCTGCTTCACTAACACTGTCCGTGTAACTTAGCGGTCTAGAGTCCAGAAATTAGTGGCTTCATTGCTCTTGGATGTTTGCCGAGAGTCGTGCAAAGTCCGGGCACTCGCTGGATATCATCAGTCAAATTCCTGACGCCAGATTGGTGTCCACCAGTCAGGCTCGATATTTCATTCTTGAAAATAACGCTTCGCAGATGTAAGTTTCTAAAAAGAGCACCATAGTGTTTCTTGCTATTTGCTAAACTTGGGGCACTCCATAGCTGCTTTCCATTTCTCCATTAGATCGTTTGTGTCATCAAATTTCTTCAAAAGTTGCACATTATTTATAAGTTCGATCAGTTCCATTTGGACATCCAACGCGCATTCTGTCTCAACCAAATGTGGAGACGCAACGAGTCTAATATTTTCTGAGATCTTGTCAAAATCCTGTAAACATTCTGCTAATTCCAGCAACAGCTCTTCAAGAACGCCTAAAAAGGACGTAGCCGGAATTTCATCTTCTCTTATTTCATGGCTCTTGATTAGAGCGGTGAGTTGTGGAAAATGATAGAGATTGAGCTGTTGGATATGACTTTGTAGCAGACGATATTTGTAGACAGGCCTCTGGGTATTTGCACGTACTGTAACAGCTACAGAAGTTGACCGACGTGTTACATGGTTACATAGAGCAAGCACGATGCAGCGAATTTGCGCATCACAGGTTTCAACGCGATTCAATATTAGGCTGCTAAAATTGAAGACCTGCCCTTATTAGCTACTGTTGCAGTCTAACACTAGTGCAGAAAGAGCTATTTCAATGTCTGCCCGAGTTGTAGTTTGTTTCGCAATAACAAGTGCTTAAGAGTGTAAATTAATGGTCGATATTTCGTTTACAACTTTACATAATATATCGGCAAATTGCAAATATTTGACAGTCGCAGGCCGCAGGTCATTATAATGTAAACAGTTTTCCACGGCCACACATTTTCGTACCAACGGCCGCATAAGGCGCAATTGTGCAGGTTGCGCCCCCCACGTGTAGCTACTGGCTTGAAATTTGTCTTCTTGGGAATTCCCGCTTGAATATGTCACAGCTGCCATTTCCCTTTCCTTGGAGCACCTGGTTCTATGCATTTACCTTGGCCTGACATTTGTTTAAACTTAACGCAATCTTAACATATGTGCAGACACATACAAACACATGCTCGCCCAACACCAATTCATATAAACAGAAAATAAAGCACACATATACAGACACATGTTCAGCCAACAGAAATTCGTACAAACAGAAAATAAAGCACACACATACAAATACATGTTCACCAGACACAAATTCCTACAAACATTAATTAAATCACAACTTGGTTAAGAATTCCCAACATGGATAACTTGCAATACAACACAACAATTGAAAACAACTTTCAAATAGACCCAGAGATAAAAACACATTGCTGTTCAAGTTGTGAGAACAAACACATAATCATTCTCCTGCTTCGCGTCTGTCACTCGGGCGTGGAATGTTTTGCGGCGAAAAGCCAGTAAAACTAAAATACTATCTACATTTAAAGCTAATAAAATACAAGGCAAGAAATGTAAACGATGAATAACCGAAGGGCGCAATAATCTTCTGCATAGAAGGACCGTCTGTAAGATAACATGTTAGCCCTCAAGACAAAATAATATTAATTGATTACAATACAGTCTCATTCAACTGCAATGTCTAAGTGGTTAATATTTACGATGAACCAAACTGGCAGCTTGCACCAACTACTTTACCTCTATAATCTGGCTCCAGCATCATGTTATTAATATTTGCAAAGCGTGCACTCCGCTGGAAAGTGGCCCAATCCGGAATTTCACCCAATTTATCATGTATTAAATAGAGATACACCATATCCTTTTGGTCTGGGGAACAGGAGTGGATTGAAAAGAAAAGTTAGAGTTAATGTTGTGTAAATGACCACTGTCATGTTAGTTATTCGCCATCGTTTCTTCATCTTCAGAGATTAATAAAATGACATTTGATATCTTTGGCACATCGAACGTTCAAGTCATATTTATAATAAAGATTCGGCCGAGATTAAAAGAGATACTTTACCTGTGGAGACTACAAGCTCTGAACCTTTGTTGGGGTCAGACAAACCGTTGGGCATCACAACGTAATACAAGTGTCTGATGACATCTGTTTGGTCAGTGGATCAAAAAATGTTCATGTAAAGGTAGACAAATTACATTTTATTTCATACTCCCCGTAGCAATATCTCGAAATATCTGGTCGGCAACTGACCCTAAACCTGACCTTGACCCTATTCAAATATACCAATGCATCTGTAAAGCGCCTGGTCATTCATTAGTTTTTTCCCCACCTTCCAGTACCCTATTTTCAACTGTCCAACATAATTACATGCTCACAACCGGGGACTCGTTTTATTGGCCTCAAAATCAATGTTAGGGTAATGGTCAAAATCAGGGTTAGGGTTAGGGTCAAAATCAGGGTTAGGATTTGGGTCAAAATCAGGGTTAGGGCTAGTTAGTTAGGGTCAAATTCATGGTCATTGTTAGGGCCAGAAGCCGACAATACAGAGTTTGAAAATTTTAATTCGAACTTAAAAAAAAACAACATTTTAATCCTAGCGTGTTACATCATTAACCTGAAAATAGATTTTAATTAATTTATCTGTATTAAAAATAGAGATTGAACGCGGACAATCAACTTGTGACGTGTACTAAATGTGTCACAAAACGTGAAACACTATCTGAAAGCTACTGTTACACAAAGTTACAGGAAAAGTTAAGTTATGCGCTGTTACATTTGTAACAAAAAGACCAGGCCCTGGTCACACTGCCGTTGACCGCTCGAAGTCCTATTTTCTTGTGATGGTCCCGTGCTGCCATCCAGGTCAGGTGGACTCTGTCGTCATCGTCTGCTGCTTTTAGCGGTTCGGGCAACCAATCCGTTTGCGTGACATTTGACCCGTCCCCGATCCACCGGAAGACACCGTTACGTTTTGAGTCGTTGGCCGCAATAAATACATGGACGTCATTGGGGAATTCTGAGGGGGAGAAGTGGCAACGTAATAAAGATCTTATTTTTATTTGAATGTCATTTGTAATTACGAAAGAGAAGCATTCGATGACAAACATTAGTTAATAGGAGTTTGTATCGGGGCCTTCGTAACTTATCTTAATCGAACCTACTTCGATAATGATGTTAATATTTACATTTATGTATACGATCTCTAACCCTAAAAAAACGTCTGCCGCTTCTTGAAAATACTATGTATAGTGTCAACTAAATCCATATCCTTCCATCGAATCGGTAGAGAAATTATTGTGGAAGCAACGCAAAACAAATTTTAGAATTATATATTTTTACATCACTGTATTTTGGGGTCGTCCGTAAATGACGTCACGTGGCTAGGGGGATCACGCATTTGTACGATGTGTGACAAGGGAAAAAAGGGGGGGGGGGTTGTTTTGATACAATGCATTGCTAGGTGACGCAAGTCTATGTGCAAAATTTCAGCTCGATAGCATGACTGAAATTGGGTCGTTTTTTACTTTTGTTTTCCCGCCAGACCAATGGGAAGATGACGGTGAAGTTAATAAAAGTTATTTAAAAATGGCTTGGATCACCATGGAGATGAAAAAAAAAAAGAGATTCTCATACCAGGTGAAAATAGCGTGTGTGTCCTGGACTTAATTGAAGAATGCCAAGACTGACGATTTACATGATTGCGAAAAACTAAGACCTGGGACATTAGCATGTTGAAAAAAACATATTTAGATCTGCATAACAAGAAAACAGACAACAAATGTGTTAATTGGTGAGTTTCGTACTAGGCGGTGTTTAAACTATTTTACACACCCGCTTCAATAAATGTAAAAATATTTAAATGAGAATATAAACAACTGTCTTAATAGTATTACATACACTGATTCACCATTCATGTCCTTTTCTTCTTTGAAAAAAACACAAAGGTTCCATTTTTCTTATCAGTACAATTCGGTCGTTACAGAAAAAAATCGACCAATCAATGAAAAAGATGAGACCGCGGGAAATTTAAAATTTGAACACCGTGTTCATTTTGTCCGCGGGCCGGAGTTGGACACCCCTGCACTAAATAGTCTTGACCAATGCTTCTCAAAATTATGGTCATTGGACCAGTGTCGGTCCAAGGACAATCCACCGTCGGTCCGCAGAGTTAGCAAGAAAGGGCCGAAACATCTAATTATAATCCGCTATTTTGATTCATGAATACTATTAATAATTAATACCATATAGAATATGTCAATTTTTGACACATAACACATAAAATGGAACAAATAAAATAAAATAAATTACGGTTTGCTGTCACGCCAGTACAGGGAAACTAGTGTACCGGGTACTAGTGCTGGACACGTGCAGGTCCTCCTTACCCAAAAAGTTTGGGAAGCACAGGTCTAGACTATCATTTGAGTTAAAACATTTACATGTAACATTGAAAAAATTGTATTCAAATTATTAAAAAAGTCTTTTAAAGGATTTGCATTCTTGATCAGAGAAACGAATCGTTCAATCCACCAGATGGCAGTTACATTAAATTTGACGCGAGAAATGATAGGCCCACAAGATGATTAACTATGTCTTAAGAAAACACAAGATTTTGCTCCCTTTTTGTCAGTTTGCTACATTCGGCTGATGGCTAACATCAACGTCTTTTGAACAACCACCAATCATGGTTTTTAAATGGCTTAATTTAGCTGAAAAGATCATTTCATTTTTAAAATGTTCCGTTATAAGAATCACAAAATTAAATATATTGGCTGTCCAATGGTAGAAGGACAAGCTATGGCTGTTGTAATTTTTTTTTTCTTCAAAAAATATTTTATGTAATTAATTCAAAATATTTTCCTGTGTGGCTGAGCTAGGTTGCCAATTCAATCGATTGGTTTGAGTTTCAAACCCGAACGTAAGTGGCACATGCAGCAAAACTGACTGGGAGATCTGGCCCCATTCTTACTTGGGAAATACCAGTGTCCGGTATCTTTGGCCGTGTAGATGACCAGGCGTTGAAAGGGGAGGTCAATGTTGATGTGGACCAGGGAGACGGGCACAGGAGTTGTCCCGCCACGAAGTAAGACTCCAGGCTCGTCAGGTGCTGACCATTTGACGGAGATGTTCTGGTGGAGAAGCAATTTTAAAATATAGACCTTTTAGCTAGAGTTTTAAAATTTGAAACCTATTACTTAGAAAAGATCGATACAAAGGCTGAATATATAGTCATCGGGCAAAGGGAAAATTAAAATAATTTGTTTTAAATATTAGTTCACACACCTTAATTGTGGTATTCCTACCTGGACACAATGTTGCTCTTGACCACTGGTCATTTCGTTAGACTGACAGGTTAGGTTACCATTTTCAAACAGCTGTGTTGTGAATATTCTACTCATTCTGAGTGCGACAAAGGTCAGGGACATCAGATGTTTATAGAATGATGAAACATTTCAAATATGAAATTTAGGTAAAAACTTAAATTTTGTTTTCCAAACTAAAAATTTTATGACATGGTGTAGAATTATGACGTATTTTATAGTTAGCTTCCACGCAGTGTTAAGGCACATAATTTTTAAAAGGATTTGCTAATGCTAATATGTCCTAACTTACGGTTTGACAATGACTTCAACAAGCTCCTCTATTGTTCTGGGATCACTACCATTGCTCGTATTGTTCGGGTCTATATAGCTGAACGATGTTTGGTTTACGACTTGACCCTCATTTGGCCATGACCTTTGGTTGATGTGTAACCTCACGCGAGCCTCGCCGTAGCTCAAGATATAAAAAGATGTTCCAGATGCTCCGTCAAGTTTGATGCCTTGGTCTTCTGGTAAAACCCATTCATCGACTGGCGTAGTGACTTTAATCTCTGGAATTATAGTTTGATAAACATCAAGAATGAGACACTTTTGGGTTCTAGTTTCTAGATTGGTTTACAGACCCGTGATGCTATTGGAAAATAACATTTTTCATTTTACTTTTTAGTTTATGAGCATGTTTTTAGGAAAAAAAAATCAAATGCTAAAATAAAAATTAAAATAAATATTATTTATTTAATATTTTAAAAAAAAATCAAAAACTCAATTTCAAAAGTATAAATAAATGTGCATGTAAAAAATAAAAAAAATACCCAGTTGGTGTGAGGATGAGATGTCTTAGCTTCTTATATTTTAATGTTTATACCCACTAGATCCCCGGATGTTTATGTCAATAAAAAGACAGTCACACACTAAGATAGAAGAGTATTCATAATACCGACATATACATATATATATATATATATATATATATATATATGCCTGGTACTCTTAAACTACTTTCCAAACAAACAAACAAACAAACAAACAAACGAATGAACAAACAAACGAACGAACAAACGAACAAACGAACAAACAAACAAACAACAAACAACAAACAACAAACAAACAAACAAACAAACAACCAAACAAACAACAAACAACAAACAAACAAACAACAAACAAACAAACAAACAAACAAACAACAAACAAACAAACGATTAACATAATCATGTAGACATGGACAAATGTGAGCTGATACCTTTCAACCACTGTCATACAGTGTATGTGTGAAGGTCAAGTTACAGATTGTATTGGGCCGCCCAGAAATGACGTCACGCATAAAAAAAGGGGGAGGGGGGTATCACGCATTTGTGGCGATGGGTGACGAGGGGGAGGGGTGTGTTGAAGAAATGTGACGTCACATTAAAACGTCAAACTTGAGATAAAATTTCTACCTGAAATGGTTGATTGCTTACAAATTATTTAATGATTTTTTTAGAAATTGGTTTTCCACTTGTTCAGATATTAGAGTGTGGCTTACACTAAATACAAACTTAAATAAAAAAAAAAGTAATTTGAAGCTGGGTAGCGAAGTCAATAGTGCGATCGCCTCACAAGCTGAGGGGCGTGGGATCAAGCCCCCGAAAAGCCACTATTAAAAAATATTGAGAAATGACTAACGCTAAGAAAGTCCTCCGCTGACCTGGAGAGGGATGGGCGCCGCCAGTGTCTATTAAGCCCGAGAATGTTCTAATGGAAACATTAGAATCCCCTACGACCTCGAAAAAAAAAGAGGTTATAGGACTAAAAAAATAATTAAAAAATTTGAAACATGCTCATTTTCAATTAGAAAATACAGCTTTTATGGGGGGGGGGGTGTGTGGGTGGGAGGGGTAAAGCTTTGTGAGGTAAATTTGTGTGTGTGTGTTTTTCTGACGACGCGTGACAAGGGGAGGAGGGGTTAAAAAATTTGCCAAAACTTCGTGACGTCATTTATGGACGATCGCTGTACTCACCTGTAAGGTCAGGTCAAGGATTTTCTACTCACCTACTTGGTCAAGCAAAGCCTTTTTGAAATAGTTGTAGATATCGCTTGGTTTAGGTCCAGCAAAGAGCAGACCAGCTGGACACGGGTACTGTATGGCCGGAAAAATAAGAATAAAATACCAGTGGTTTACTTTTTTGGTAGCAATCTAATTTCTGGTTTTTTGAGAGCTGGTCCTTTTTTTGTGTGTGTCTCTGCTGGTCAGTAATGTTATAATAAGCCATCTAAGCTCACAACATCTTCAGCAGTACAACCATGACCTAATTTAATATACGTCATCCCGACGGGATCGCAGAGGCGTCGCTAGGGTTGGTGTCAGCCGGGGCGGTAGATCGTGGTGTCACCCCTTCATGACTTAAGGGGGCGTCCATAAATGACGTCACGCGACGTTGCCGATTTTTACCCCCCATCCCCGCGTCATACTTTGTCAGAAAAACTTAGACACCCAACCATTTTTTTCGAAATCACGTCACAAAGCTTTGACACCCCGCACTCAAAAAAATACCCGTTTCTTCTAAATGAAAATTATCATGCGGCAAATTAATTAATTTATAGTTGCGCGTTTTGAGGTGATTTCACTTTTCTTTAAACACACCCCTCCCTCTCGTCACACATCGTCACAGATGCATGACAGCCTCCCCCCCCCCCAGGCACGTGACGTCATTTATGCGTGGCTCCTAATCCATAGAACTCCTTCCAGTCTTCCAGTGTCAAATAAAGGAAATATAAATAATTTTTTTTTTGGTCACCCAGTGAGGTCAGCACCTCTCGCTCCTCTCTAGTGAATTATGTTTAAAAGAGAAAACAATTCCATATCACATGAAATTTTTTTAAAAGATAAAACAATAGAGAGAGAGAGAGAGAGAGAGAGAGAGAGAGAGAGAGAGAGAGATATGTAAATAACCAAAGTAGCGTAAATATCCAGACTAACTCCTAAGCATCTTCCTCGCCCTACAACACAACAAAGCGTATTCTTTCCACCACGCACCCGAAACATAAAAGCAGTTAATGACATACAAAATATTTCAAATATAGAAAACAATTTTTTACCCCATGAAAAATATTTTTTTAAAATACGGAATAACGTGTAATATTTGTCAAGGTATGAGAATCACTGACTGATTTTGTTGTAAAATTGTTGTGAGAATGTTGTGAACTGTGTTCAGTTAAACGGACACTTGAATGTCACGCCATGACTTGGCAGAGTTCGCCCAGGGGCTATATATAGTGTGAGACTTAGCAGGGCGAGCGTGAAATGTGAATACTGTGTGGAGTAGCGGTCAGTGTGTGTGCGGCGGACGTTAGGCCAGTGCAGTGCTTGTCATACATTGTTTTATCGAGGTGGCTCGAATGCGTGACACTCAGTGAGAATAGGGACCGATGTGGAATAGGCCTGTGTTGAAAATACTGGATGCCTGGATTGTTATTATGGTGTTACGACAGCTGTTGTATTACTGACGCAATATCTGTACATGAATTGTTACCACAATAAAGAATCCTGTTATTTTGACAAGAGTCGAGACTTCTGTCTTAATTATATCCAGAACCCAGAACGCAACAATATTATTCTTTATGGACCCGCGTTCGTAAGCACAAAACAGCTAAGTGGCGATCAATATTCTCTCTAAGGTTTGCCGGTTGTTGTGCTAAATAAACAAAAACTCGTGTGCAAAGTTTAACAGTTTAACATTTTTAGTGTGCAAAAATGTTGGCATCTCACAATAGATCTATAAATGCATCTATTGGATCGATATAAACGACTTTAAGCGAACATAAATTGTTTAAATCAAAATAATATAACAGATAATAATTAAATAAACAAGAATTATAAGTGTATATTTCTGTTCCACTTAAAAGAAATATACATTTATATGTTCATTAAGTAACCAAATGCCAACATACCCATATGCCTCTAATCTATTCTGGGGTACTCTGGTGTCTGTCTGTCAACAAGTTCCATATTTATAGACTTTGTTAAGGTTGATTTGATGTCCGTCATTCTGACAAGATTTAATCCTCATAAGCAAGTCTAAATGTAACTCTTACAACCTATTTCTAGATTATACTTTTCTAGAATTCATTAGGCTAAATCCACGTTCGCAATCAGCGCTCGATGCAAGAAACGTAGCACAAATATCCAACAGGGTGGCAATGTCACTGAATTATTCTTCAGCCATGACAAACTGAATCACCTCATCGAAAGTCTGAATCAACCCACATTTTCTTTTTTTCTTTGAGCACAAATCTTAAATGACGGTACTGATCCATAAATTTCTTCATAATTTCTTCATAGCTTTTAAGAAAACCGGTACTTTGTATTTAGAAACTAGGACACAAAGTTTTGCGTCTTCAAAATAAGAATTTGACGTGTCGACTAACGTTTACAACTCAAATATTCACTTAAGTATCAATTAGTAACCTTTTCAGACCAATGAACATTTTCCCCAAGGTGATGTCCTCTTAGGTTATTGATCCTTCCTTTTTACAAACTGGTATGCCTTCCTAGTCATTAGATTTTTCCTTAATTTGGCAGGTTCTCCAAATATTTCATGAATGACACTAAGGAACAGTCCGAAACTGTTGGTCTCTGTGCGTCTTTAAAAAATATTTATTGACTGGGTCATAATACAAACGTGCCAGCTCGTCACAGTATTCAGTTTGGTCTTGTATGTAACTTTCAACAATGCTTGTAAAGCAAAGTGGCCTGAAAGCCATCTAAATTCAGTGTCGTATAAAACAATTCTGCAATAGGTGTCCGGGGCAAACTGAGTTGTTATTTCAAAACACTCCTTTCACCACACTGTAACCCCCATCACGACTCCAATTGTTTTGATTAAAATATCACACCGGCTTGTTCGTGACATCAAAGTCTTTTTGTAAGTTGTCGGCGAGTGATATCAAAATCTTTGTTCTGCTCCACGGCTAGTACCAAAGGCAAATATTTTTTGTATTATTTGAAAAGGAGTCTTTGATACGTGTCTTGTATTATCGTTACATGAATGAATTGAATGATGTTGCTAAAGTCTGTTTCCTGTGTGTGAGAGATGGGTGCTACATTCTGGACATTTTTAGTTGTTTTCTTAATTGAATTTTAACAAAGGCTGTGACTGAGTTTCAGGTAGAAATAAAGTCGCTACTAACTTTTCTGACAAAGGCGCAGAAATTCTAGTTTTTTACCAATTGAAATTTTCTGCGCGGTAACTCAAAACTTAAAGGGACATTGATGGGATGGGACCTACGAACCAGACACCTATATATAAACAAGGATATCTATGCTTGCACGCCTTTAACATTGATGAGATGGGACCTACGAACCAGACACCTATATATAAACATGGATATCTATGCTTGCACGCCTTTAACAAATATTAAAAAAAAAAATTAACTCAAGGACATGAAACTCATATTTTTTCCTCTAAAAATAACAACAAAGTAACCACCCTCCCCCCCCTTTTTTTAAATAGAAAAATCATATTACGCCGCCACCCCTCTGTGCTGGAGGGAAGGAGTGTGGTATTCGTCCACGATATCAATACTTTAAAGCTCAGTTGGCTTGGTATCTTTAAAAACATAACACATCGCTTCTTTTATGTCCAGCGTTTTGGACTATTTCCCTGGTGCAGCTGTTTCTTTTTTTATTACCACGTTTTTCTTAGTTTGCTTTCTTGTCTGTCTTTCCGGGGCAAAAATTGAATTCCTTTTTTGAACCACTTCTGATCATCCAATTTTGATGAAATTTTGCATGCATACTTGATTCACATGACAATTTAATATTTCATTAATTATAGTACTCAATTCTACTTAATTATAGTAATTATACTAAAAATAAAGATGTATGACGTCATTAACATGAAAATTTCAAGGGAAGTAACATAACCAGGGAATTTTCATTTTTTTTAGTTATTTCCCATGTCTTAAAGACATTAAATTTGAACTAAAAAGTATAAAATAAAAATATTTAAAAAAAAGTTTTTAAGATACCACGTTTTGTGAACTAAAAAGAAGAAAATAAATTTTTTCTTGGGCTATGTTGGAACTTCCCTTCCCCTGGGCTGAGCCAGAACTGTTTTGTTGGATGCACATTGTGGACATTTTGTACATACACACTCTTACACACCAAAATATTTTCGAACTGAAAACGT
>MUZC01001335.1:34434-48419 GCA_002072015.1 Radix auricularia
TCATCATCAATCTATTGGTGGCCTGGATACTTCATTAATCTATTGGTGGCATGGATACATCATCAAATTATTGGTGGCCTCTATACATCATTAATCTATTGGTGGCCTGTATACATTATCAATCTATTGGTGGCCTGGATACATCATCAATCTATTGGTGGCCTGGATACATCATCAATCTATTGATGGCCTGGATACTTCATCAATCTATTGGTGGCCTGGATACTTCATCAATCTATTGGTGGCCTGGATACATCATCAATCTATTGGTGGCGTGGATACATCATCAATCTATTGGTGGCCTGGATACATCATGATCTATTGGTAACCTGGATACATCATCAATCTATTGGTGGCCTGGATACATCATCAATCTATTGGTGGCCTGGATACTTCATTAATCTATTGGTGGCCTTGCTACATCATCAATCTATTGGGGGGGCCTGGATACATCATCAATGTATTGGTGGCCTGGATACATCATCAATCTATTGGTGGCCTGGATACATCATCATTCTACTGTTGGCCTGAATACATCATCAATCTATTGGGGGGGGGCCTGGATACATCATCAATCTATTGGTGGCCTTGATACATCATAAATCTATTGGTGGCCTGGATACATCATCAATCTATTGGTGGCCTGGATACATCATCAATCTATTGGGGGGCCGGGATACATCATAAATCTCTTGGTGGCCTGGATACATCATTAATCTATTGGTGGCCTGGATACATCATCAATCTATTGGTGGCCTGGATACATCATCAATTTATTGGTGGCCTGGATACATCATTAATCTATTGGTGGTCTATATACATCATCAATCTATTGGTGGCTTGGATACATCATCAATCTATTGGTGGCCTGGATACATCATCAATCTATTGGTGGCCTGAATACATCATCAATCTATTGGTTGCCTGGATACATCATCAATTTATTGGGGGCCTGGATATATTATCAATCTATTGGTGGCCTGGATACTTCATTAATCTATTGATGGCCTGGATACATCATCAATCTATTGGTGGCCTGGATACATCATCAATCTATTGGTGGCCTTGATACATCATCAATGTATTGATGGCCTGGATACGTCATCAATCTATTGGTGGCCTGGATACATCATCAATCTGACTTCGACTGTTGACGGCAAACAATTGTTTGTTTAATAAGGTAAACAATTGGCTATGTAATAAGGTAAACAATGGGCTATGTAATAAGGTAAACAATGGGCTATGCAATAAGGTAAACAATTCGTTGTGTTAAGGTAAACAATTGGCTATGTAATAAGGTACACAATGGGCTATGTAATAAGGTAAACAATGGGCTATGTAATAAGGTAAACAATTGGTTGTGTTAAAGTAAAGAATTGGCTATGTAATAAGGTAAACAATGGGCTATGTAATAAGGTAAACAATTGGTTGTGTTTAGGTAAACAATGGGCTATGTAATAAGGTAAACAATCGGCTATGTAATAAGGTAAACAATGGGCTATGTAATAAGGTAAACAATGGGCTATGTAATAAGGTAAACAATGGGCTATGTAATAAGGTAAACAATCGGCTATGTAATAAGGTAAACTATGGGCTATGTAATAAGGTAAACTATGGGCTATGTAATAAGGTAAACAATGGGCTATGTAATAAGGTAAACAATTGGTTGTGTTAAGGTAAACAATGGGCTATGTTATAAGGTAAACAATTGGTTGTGTTATGGTAAACAATGGGCTATGTAATAAGGTAAACAATGGGCTATGTAATAAGGTAAACAATTGGTTGTGTTAAGGTAAACAATGGGCTATGTAATAACGTAAACAATTGGCTATGTAATAAGGTAAACAATTGGCTATGTAATAAGGTAAACAATTGGCTATGTAATAAGGTAAACAATTGGTTGTGGTAAGGTAAACAATTTGTCTGTGTAACATTGTAAACAATTTGTCTGTGTAACATTGTAAACAAATTGGTTGTGTAACATTGTAAACAATTTGTTGTGTAATATTGTTAAACAAATTGGTTGTGTTACTATGTGTAAATAAAGTCTTTTTATTAGAAAAAAAAAAACAGTTTTCCAGCTTATTGCTCAATGTGTTTAGTAAAGATCGTTTTGTGAACATTCTGAGAATTCTTGTTGGTTATGGCTGGCACACAAGACTCTTCAAGTCAAGCAACTAACCAACATCGTCTAGAGTTCTTAGTTAGACAGGAATTCATGACGATGAAACCAATGAACTTGGTTTCATGAACTTGAACTGAAATCCATCAACAATTGTCCCTGAACTTGAAGTTCATTTGATGAACTGAACATGTGCATCATGTTATGGTGCAGGTATGCAGCTTTTGTACAAACCTTTGGTCTGACTTTACCTGATGACACCTCCTTAATGAAATGTTTGGCTTATATTTTGTCTGTATTTAAAGTACACGGAACAGAAAATGTCTTGTCTAATTGTCACCAGCTAAACTGTCTCTTAATGACATAAATGTTACCATATAATCCATGCAAAAAATGTCATAAATGTCACCATCTGCATCCAACATTGTACAAATGTCACCAGCAAGTCTGTTTCCAACATGTCATGTATGTCAGGAGCTAATCAAAGTCCATGGCATGAGAAATGACATTAGCCCATCTGTAAGCAGTGTTAGAGGATATTTGACGCAACTCGGTACAAAAAAACCCACATGCCTAATAATTCATTCAAAATTGTTTGACAATACTCTGACTTAACTTAGGAGGCATGTTGTTTGGAGATTATAGGGAAGCGCGTGTAACACATGAAAACTTTAACGCCATAAACAAAAACTGACTTCAGCTATTTACGTCATGAGGCGGGTCACTTTGCCGCAGTGACCACATAAATCTGACCGCACGCAGAATGTCAGACGACGCGAGAAAAGCCGCGAAGGCAATCAGAATGACTGCACCGGAAGCTCCGATCACGTGACTTGATATCCTCTCATCCCAGGCGCTTTCTTTGGTTCGCCTGAGGGCAGACACACCTCGGCTGTTGACTCCTAGCTCCTCCTGGACGGTTTTGAACATTTCCTCAACAAAGGCTTGCATAGAAGGCGTGTTCTTTGTGCAGATGTACCTACACGGGCACAAATGGCAGACTTTGTCAGGGCCTGGTGTCCTGTCGTTGGTTGTGTCAATTGTAGTGTTGGTCACAGCGATGGACATTGGGAAAGACGTGGTGTTGTTGGTAGTAGGACCAGAAGCTTGGGTGTTGTTGGTGTTGTTGGTAGTCGGACCAGAAGGTGTGGTGTTGCTGACGTTGTTGGTAGTTGGACCAGTAGCTTTGGTGTTGCTGACGTTGTTGGAAGTCGGACCAGTAGCTGCGGTGTTGTTGGTTGTAGGACCAGAAACTTGGGTGTTGTTGGTAGTCGGACCAGAAGGTGGGGTGTTGCTGACGTTGTTGGTAGTCGGACCAGTAGCTGTGATGTTGTTGCTGCTATTATTTGAAACAAAGTCCGTTGTAGTGTTGCTGTTGTTGTCGGCAGTCGGACCAAAAGCTGTTGTAGTGTCAGCTGTGGTTGTGGTGGTGTTGTCGGCAGTCGGACCAGAAGCTGTCGTAGTGTCAGCTGTGGTTGTGGTGGTGTTGTCGGCAGTCGGACCAGAAGCTGTTGTAGTGTCAGCTGTGGTTGTGGTGGTGTTGTCGGCAGTCGGACCAGAAGCTGTTGTAGTGTCAGCTGTGGTTGTGTTGGTGTTGTCGGCAGTCGGACCAGAAGCTGTTGTAGTGTCAGCTGTGGTTGTGGTGGTGTTGTCGGCAGTCGGACCAGAAGCTGTTGTAGTGTCAGCTGTGGTTGTGATGGTGTTGTCGGCAGTCGGACCAGAAGCTGTTGTAGTGTCAGCTGTGGTGGTGATGGCGTTGTCGGCAGTCGGACCAGAAGCTGTTGTAGTGTCAGCTGTGGTTGTGGTGGTGTTGTTGGCAGTAGGACCAGAAGCTGTTGTAGTGTCAGCTGTGGTTGTGGTGGTGACGGTAGTGGTTGTTGGTGAACACGCGTCATTTGGTGAGATGCTGACACCCAAGTACTTCAATGCCTGGAACGTCACCTTTGGTATTTTGAAAGTAGAAAAATGGGAAGCGGTTGAAAACATGATAAATGTTAGGTTTCAGATCAACAATTTTCTCAATTTTAAATCGCATCAAAATTAGATCTACATCGGTTAATGGGAACACTTTTTAAAATAACATCAATTATCTAAGAATCTAAGAAACACAGATAAACTATTTTGTATTTGATTTTTACATTTCCAACAAATTAAAGCTTTTCATTGTATTCATTTTTAAATAAAATTTTCTTTTGAAGAAGGTAGTAAAGCGAAATAATGTGCGATAATTTTAACCAATATTACAAGTGAGTGTAAGGGAAACTACTCTGACATTAATAAAGAAATCCCTTTTGTATATGAGTTAAAATTCCCTTTTACGAGATGTCATTATGTCTTATGTCAATCTTAGAGACTATCCTTCTTGGACAGGTCCCTCTTAGATAGCCCCTTCTTAGTTAGGTCCTTCTTGGATAGGTCCTTCTTAGATAGGTCCTTCTTAGATAGCTCCTTCCTAGTTAGGTCCTTCTTGGATAGGTCCTTCTTGGATAGGTCCTTCTTAGATAGCTCCTTCTAGGTTAGGTACTTCTTAGATAGGTCCTTCTTGGATATTTTTTCATAGACAGGTCATTCTTATATATTTGCTTCTTAGAAAGGTATCTCACTTAGTGCTGAAAGTAGGGGCCAGGTTATAATGGGTGTAAGCCAACCCTCTCTGTTACACAGAATACGTTTGTAGCGAACGTTTCCCATTACCTGGTCATTACTTATGGTATCAGTGGTCTCATATAGCTCAACAGCCAAGAATTTATTCGCATTTATTGTATGTGTTTTAAGGAAGGCAACAGTTCAATAGTCGGTGTATCTTTCATGTGTACACCTACACAAAACGGCTAATTAATATATATAGCACATTTTATGTGTCCCCAAGGATCCTGCATGAACCCCAATGAATTACATTTTGACCACGAATTTAATTCTTTACCGCTGTTTGCCGATCCCAGTCTTACAACGTGTGAAGTTTGATGTGAACACAACCCTCCCCCATCCACGCTCTCATGCTGCCCCACTGTTAAACTGTTGAGGTCATCCTACCACCGGTTAGAGTACATGGTCTCTTTTTCTCTGTCCAGATTGGGTTACCCTTAAGACAGCGTCCGTCACAGTGACGGTGCGCCACTGTGAAACTGTAGGTCATCCTACCACCGGTCATAGTATCTGGTCTCGTTCTCTGTCCAGATTGGGTTACCCTTAAGACAGCGTCCGTCACAGTGACGGTGCGCCACTGTGAAACTGTAGGTCATCCTACCACCGGTTAGAGTACAAGGTCTCTCGTTCTCTGTCCAGATTTGGTTACCCTTAAGACAGCGTCCGTCAAAGTGACGGTGCGACTCTGCGCTCACCTTGTTGGACGAGTAACGCTGGCTCCCCATGGGGTGGCAGAAGCCTCCCTCCAGGCTTTGCGTGTAGGCGCCTTTGGCTCCGGTGCCGTTCAGAGATGACACATGATACGCCCCTGGTGTATTGTAGCTCTTGGTGCAGCCCTCGATGACCCGTCCGGCATCTGGATAATGGATTATAGAATTAAGACGAGATTAAACATTCTTTGGTTTTCTTGGTCTCTGGATTACGTCATCAGACGCCATTCATGTTATGACGTAGCAGGAAATGAACTTTCATTTCTATTTGCAGAGAAACGTTTACATTATATAAACCCAGCCCCCCCCCCCACCCCCTAAAAAAACAACAACAACGAAAACAAAAACAGTGATATTGTTTCTCTTATATTTTATGTATGTCACTAATTATTGATCTTACAAGTTCGCAGTTGTCTTTTTAAATCTCGATTTTAGCATTGAAATGATGGAGCCTACTTTGGGCAAACAATAGCGAAGAAACAATGGTTTGAACCCACGCAATCCACCACAATTCAGTTGATACCTACAGCTGTAAGAGGTGCAGTCGAAGGTGTCCAGCCTTACATCACTGATGACGTCAACAGATATGGCGTCTTGTTGAACCAGGAAGTGGTACGTTTGTCGTTGTAGCGCGTGGGGCAGGAGTGACGTCACGCACACGGCCTCGTTGTGGGCCGATATTCTGATGACGTAGAACGGGTGGGTGGGATCGCTCTGGATGGAGTACAGAGACGCAGTGCCGACAGTTTGCTCCTGAACTTGACCAGAGGTCAGGGTCAAGGATATTGTAGGCTCAGTCGTTGACCCCAGTGACGTCATCTGTGGGATGGAGAACTTCTAAATGTCAGTACAAAGTAGACATCACAAAAATAAAGAAATATCTAAAACACAAGACCGGACAAATCTCATTCTTTGTATTGTGGACGGGGATGTGGCGGTGGTGTGTTAATCTCCAACCGCTTACAAAATTTTCACCCATAACAATTTCATTCAAAGAAATACCAAAAGTAAAAGGATTTAAATTATGAACTATACAAGTAAGGAAGGATCTAATTTCATAATTAAATACTTTAATAGAACGAAGAATAACAAAATTAACGGTTGATTTCATTCAGTCAAGACAGTATCGGCGGGGTGAACTAAGCTGTAGCAAATCTCAAAATTCAGAACTAAAAGTGTAATCAACCGATTCTGTTCATTGAGATGAAAATCTGAGTGTCAACTGATATTACCGTTACAAGTGTACCATCGAAGAGAGCCAACACCTTGATGGCGTCAGACAGGTGACAATTCACCAGGTACGACCACGCCCATGTCTCTATGGGCAGTGCTGTGTCCAGGGTCAAGACATCTCCAGTGTCCTGTTGATTTCAGATAGCCAGATAAGAACTAAACAACAGCTAAATAACAGCTAAGTAACAGCGAAACAACAGCTAAATAACAGGTAAATAACAGCTAAATAACAGCTATATAACAGCTAAATAACAGCTAAATAACAGCTAAATAACAGTTACATAACAGCTAAATAAAAGCTAAATAAAAACTAAACAAACCAAAGTTGATGTTAATTTAGATAATTCAATGCCCTGAAAACTTCTGTAATTTGTTTCCAATCAAGATCTAATCTGGATCTAAATTTGATATAATCTGGGAACTAATCTTGATCAGGATTTAGAATTAAAATTTGGAGAGTTCTGATCAACAATTTAGGATTCAAATAAAATTTGTGAATTTCTTTACTTTCTTTTCGTCAAACAGTTCGCTTGAAAAGAAAACAAAGAAAAAAAAATAACAACAAGCAAAAAACAACAACATGACATTGAATTGAAAGAACCAATTCAATTGTTACCCATGACCATATAGCAGTGTCCACTCACCGTTGTTCTACTTGCCGTGATGACGGCGATTGGTGCACTGGACGAGACGAATGTCCCACTGAGGTCACCACTTGTTGTTTCGAGCTGCGAGCTTTCAAACTGGTTGAGACAAATGGTGATGACGTCAGAGCTGAAGGGAAAATATTCAATAACGTAATTAACTTTAACAGAGGGTTCAACCGCCTTTTGAAACATCTGCCATTATGGCTGTCAGTTAACTGTCTCTTTGAAAATCTACCATTATAGCTCACAGCTAAACGGTCTCATACAATATCTGCAATATGGCTGTCAGTTAACTGTCTCTTTGAAAATCTACCATTATAGCTGACAGCTAAACCGCCTCCTAGAATATCTGCAATATGGCTGTCACTTAACTGTCTCTTAGAATATCTGCCATTATAGCTGACAGCTAAACCGTCTCTTAGAATATCTGCAATATGGCTGTCAGTTAACTGTCTCTTTGAACATCTTCCATTATGGCTGTCATTTTTAGTAGAGCCAAAAAAACTCCATACTCTAACGACTAATATGGATTAACATAAAGAAGGTTCATGAAATAGACGTTTCGCCATCTAACTGCATGAGATAAAAAATTGCTTGTAGTGTCATCGCCCAGTGTCATCGCACAGTGTCATCGCCCAGTGTCATCGCACAGTGTCATCGCACAGTGTCATCACACAGTGTCATCATATTTTTTAAAAACTATTTTAATTATGACAGATAATGATGAAATTTTAATTTTATTAAAAAGACAAACAAATTATTTTAAATTCAATTTTTTCATTTTTTTACACCTTTAATTTACTCTTAATAAGACAGCATACTTTTAAAAAAATAGGTACCGAGCTTAAAACAATTTTTTCCCCATTATTTTCGAAATCTCTACTGAGTTGATTATTTACTGTGTACGCGTGTGAACCATCTTTCTGACGTAAGACTCTAAAAGTTATCTCTCTGAACTCATTACTTTCAGATTAGTTTTCCTAGACATTAGAGTTGTCTAACTTAGTTTTAGTTTGTCTATTCTTCAATGGCAACGTCGGCTTGATCTGATAAACTCTGCTCCATGTTTCACAAGCACTGAAACAAAAATGGAGGATCAGCTTTCATCCCAGACTTGTGCAGCACAGGGGCGGCGACATACCCATAGGGGTATCCAACGGTGAGGATGTTATCCATGGATAAGTCGGGAGGTATCCTGACGGTGACAATGGTGGCGTCATTCAGGGCTGTGAGCGTCATCTGAAAGGACAACAAAGGCCATGATGATATTAGATGGTTGTGAGGTAGACAACAACAACAACAACAACAAAAAAAACAAAAAAAAACATGGTGATGTGACATGGTTTTGAAGTACCGGAAGTCAACAGAAGCAATGGTGTCGGTAAATGGTCGTGACCAATGTTCCCTCCAAGGTTCGTTGTTCCGAGTGCAAGGCTGCACATCATCCTTTTTTGTACGCATTACATTACCAAATTCGCTGCGCGGTAATTCTTAACTGCTACGCGGCGTCGGACTGGTATCTGCGCGACCACGAAGCAGCGCAGCTTAAAGGAAACATTTTTCGGGAAAATAAAAGCCATGTTTATGGAAGATAGAAAGATCTGATATATGGCACAGAGGTTCATCCCGAGCCAAAAAAATAAATAAATAAATAAAACACAAACAAACATTCAAACCAACACAAGTGGTTGTCGCTCACCAGATTGCTAGAACTGCCATGCGTCAGTATAAAATACTCAGTTCTCGAGAGCTCGGAGGGAAATATCAGAGTGCTACTGACGTCACTTCCTGATTGGTAGTACAACACAACCGTCACTTCCTGTGACGCGTTAATGACCAGAATACTCCGTGTTAGAGCTGACAGGTTGATAAATGACACGTTGTAAAGTTGATAAATGTCAATTGTAAGGTTAATAAAATGACAAATTTTTAGGTTGATTTATTACGTGCTGATAAATGACACATTGTAAGGTTGATAAATGTCAAGTTGTAAAGTTGATAAATGACAATGTTTACCGTTTTATAAATAACAAATTGCAATGCTGATAAATGACAAGTTGTAAGGCTGATAAGTGCCAAGTTAACTGGTTAATAATTGATAAGATGACATGTGCTTGTTGTCGAGGTGAGAATCCCTGACTAAGGCGTGAGAAAGGGGAAGGGGAGCGTAAGGTGTCAGAGAGGGGATAGGGTGGATGTTTGGGTCAGGTGGACGACAGTTAGCGTTGGGCCTTCAGTGCGGAGTCTTCTTTGGCTAAGTTTGTTAGCAGAACTCTCGCACTGATGGTTATATATATTGAATGTGTTATACACTTATACTTATATTAATAAACTACTTTTTAATTCATAATGATACTTGTTCTTGTGAGTGTGACGGTGTAATAGTTCTCAACCCCCTAAACAACGACGCCACACAAACAACGTTTTGTGACACTTGTATGAAACTAATATAGAGATGTTTCCTGGCGAGTTTGAGCGGTGGCTTTGGTGGGGAATAGGAGTGTGATATGTTGTTCCGTATCTGAGAGCAGTGTTTTAAAATTGTATCATCTTCTCTGTTCAATTTTTAGCGCATTTTCGAGAAGTCGAATGCGCTATTGCACCCGTTTTGTCCGTCCGTCCGTCATCACCCTTGATCACAGCATCCATAAGTCCTAGACCCATGATGTATATATGTTTTTTGTATGCCCTGACCTGCCATTTGTGCATCAACACTCAGTTACTCGATCCGTTTAAAAACCCCGTTAAAACTACCAAAAAATATTTCGAATCGAGAGGTAACACTAGCGCAGGGAACGGCCGCCATTGCCGGAAGTCGAATGCATAATTCTTCAAGCATTGAAGAGTGGTGCGAAAGGGTGCAAAAGAATTAGTTTTTTTTTTTAGTTGACGTCATTAGAATATGTGTAAAAGTTTAGAGAGTTTTACGTCATCATTTGTGGTGACTTGTAGTTGGATTAAAGAGAAAATAATTTTTTTTTTTAAATGTAAAGAAATGACTTTTAAATAAAAAAATGTCAGGTATATTCATTACACAAGAAAATTCATAAAAATATGTCTAAAATCTAAACACAATTACTGATAACTACATAATTCTGATATCTAACATAAGTACTGATACATAATACGAAAATGCGCTAACACGTCCTGAATTCCAATAGGAACCAGGCTTAACATGATTTTTTACATTCGTATACCGTGTAGGAATGGAAAACACTATTTTAACAGATTTCACGGTTGTACGGCTGTTTTGACAGATGTCACGGACAGTTTGACAGATGTCACGGACAGTTTGACAGATGTCACGGACAGTTTGACAGATGTCACGGACAGTTTGACAGATGCCTCGGAAGTTTGACAGATGCCTTGGACAGTTTGACAGATGTCACGAACAGTTTGACAGATGTCACGGACAGTTTGACAGATGCCTCGGAAGTTTGACAGATGCCTTGGACAGTTTGACAGATGTCACGAACATTTTGACAGATGTCACGGACAGTTTGACAGATGTCACGGACAGTTTGACAGATGTCACGGACAGTTTGACAGATGTCACGGACAGTTTGACAGATGTCACGAACAGTTTGACAGATGCCAATGATATTCACAAGTATGTGACAAGAAATCTCAACGACCTGTGGTACTTAGCTGAATGCCCGGATGAACAGAAAAGAGGCAACTGCGGTCCATCGAAGTCCAGTTCTGGTCCTGGGTAACCTCCCCTGTGTTCAGGACCTGCGTGAAGTACAGGTAAACCACTCCTCTTTCACCTGGGAATCACGATATTTAGCACATATCAACATCCAACGTTAAAGAGTGATCAGAAGACAACAGTAACTAAGGAGAGTAAGTAAGATATTAAGTTCTATTTGTTTTACAAAAGAAAGAGAGATAAATCATGGAATTTTAACTATGAAAAAATGTTTAAGCCCATTTTAAAATTGACAACACTTAAAAAACATGACGAAATACTTCATTTAAAAAAAAACGTCAGATGACAAAACAATTAAAATAATGTCGCGTGTTAGACTCTTCAAGTCCGCATGTGGTTTTCTGTTCTACTATTGTTTGTCTTTGAGTTGTACAGATAGGAAAGTGAGCTCACGTTCCTGAGAGAAATGGCGATACAGAACATTAACAATGGAGAAGGACTGATCGGATATTGTTGATCGGTTGTTCTTCTGTTGATCACGTGTTGATATCCACCACCCCCCCACACACCAAATAATCTCTGTGGGGCCGTCCAAAAAGTAGGTCACGCTATATTTTTACCATTTTTAACTCCCCCCCTGTCACAAACTGTCACAAACTGTCACAAACTGTCACAAACTGTCAAAAATCTCGGA
Organism: Radix auricularia; assembly: GCA_002072015.1. Taxonomy (NCBI): domain Eukaryota; kingdom Metazoa; phylum Mollusca; class Gastropoda; family Lymnaeidae; genus Radix; species Radix auricularia. The sequence continues at coordinate 46,139 of MUZC01001335.1, forward strand.
CACCCCCTCAAAGTCCGTCATACTTTCCGACAAATTTTTTTTATTAAAGAAAATATTAAAATTTGATATAAACACCGTGACGTCACACATGGTCGGACACCCCATACCTCCTGTTACAAACTGTCACACTTTCTTAAACCCCTTCCTCTCCTCCCCCTCCCCCTGGAGCTTGACGTACTTTATGGACGGCCCCTATTTGTCATCGTGGTTATAAATAGCAAAATGAGGGGTAGGACTGCAATCAGGCTTATACAAAATAATGGGAAAGACGTAAACAAGGTATGGGTTAGCCTGACCGGACGTATCAAAACAGCGAACGTTTCGGCAAAGAGCCTTTATCAACGAACATACAAGACACAGAAAAAACGAAAATAAAAATGAAGGAACTTAGCTGCGGTGGAATCCGAAGTATCCAAAGAAAAAGTCTTCTTTGGATACTTCGGATTCCACCGCAGCTAAGTTCCTTCATTTTTATTTTCGTTTTTTCTGTGTCTTGTATGTTCGTTGATAAAGGCTCTTTGCCGAAACGTTCGCTGTTTTGATACGTCCGGTCAGGCTAACCCATACCTTGTTTACGTCTTTCCCATTATAAATAGCATCTCACCCGTGGTCACCATAACATCACCTGATGCACTATTTGACGCAGCTTTCTCGGGCAGTATGATATAGTAGGAGACATTTGTTGCACCTGTTTTGAACATTATGAACATTTTTGCATGAATTCGAACAATAAAACATGTATCATTTTGAGACAAGATATACAGAACAACCAGGGATGTTGTATGATAATCTGAAATCTAATTATCGGTTTTGAAAACGTTAATCAGTTTTAAAATTTCGTAAATGATTGTCGGATAAAATTTAAAAAAAAAATCATTTCCGTACTGAAAACATAAAAAAATATTCTAACAATTTTTTCCCCTGCATTTGCTGACATTTTCATCCAGTTATGGCCGCCAAGGTTTGTTTATTTAAAAGTTTTGAGCGCTCCGTGCAGAGTGTTTGTAAATTAATGCATGCATTGTTTGGGAAAAAATATGACGTCATTAAGTTCATTGATGTCCGAAATCAACAAAAATAAACGTAATAAATGCAGACTCTGTCGTCGAATACAAGTTGTAGGTTAGTCATACAACGCAATTCCCCACATTACGTATTGCGCGTGACATCATTTCGATAATTCCACCGTTTCCACACCATCTCCGCCAGCCCTAGAAACAACTCTGCGTTTCAACGAAAACCTTGACGTCATTTCCTTGTTCCACGTCATATTCGCCTCATTAGAGTATATTTCCATAAAGCCAGCGGTAAACCGATGACCGGTTTAAAATTGGTTTTACGTAACCGATAATCGGTGAGCCCCAAAAATCAATAACAACAAAAATACAAAATTAACAAACCTAATCCATAATAACAACAAAACCCAACCAAGAACCAGTGCAGTCAAATACATCATTCGGATCCTACACATTGTCTTCAACAACACAACAACTCAATGCTCGGATCTTTGAACGATGAGTTTTGTTGTCTGAAGACAAACTAATAATTGGCCATCACATCAAGTTTTTCGGCAAACTTTAGGGTAAATATTAAAATATTGTTGACGTGTTTTAAAGATGGACATGTTGGTAGACTTGACCACGCTAATTACAACAGGCCTATATTCATTTTGTTGGAGATCGTCGCTAACGGCAAGCATAAAATTAAACGATCTTCTTTCAAAGATCACGTATGAATTTGTTTTTCTAAAACGATCTAAGCCGCTGATAAAGGCACGAGGATGATCTCTTTAAAAACATCAACACTGCCCTCCCCTTCAACCTCTAATATCTCATTTAATAACACTGTAACCTATCTGCTCCATCCTGTGATGTCTGTGATATCAAATTACGGGTATGAGAAACATTTTGTCGTATTCACTTTTTTGGCACAAGCTCCAGAACAGCCCCTTGGTACCGTTGATATCGTTGAGTTCTTGTGTCCGGAAGCTCATGCTAGAGACTGCCCAGCTCAGGTGGCTCTCGAGACCCTTGCTGTTGGGTTCACCATAGGCCCAGTCCGAGTGGGTCATGTTCAGCCTGGAGTACATCCACCTGAAGCCGTCGGTCTCATTGATTGCTCCCAGGAGGATGTAGGTGTAAGAACTGATCTCTGCATCAAGACATAGGTAAATATGGTAACAAAAGGTGAATATGGTAACAGAGGTGAATATGGTAACAGAGGTAAATATGGTAACAAAAGGTGAATATGGTAAAAAAAGGTAAATATGGTAACAAAAGGT
>MUZC01001335.1:58104-70220 GCA_002072015.1 Radix auricularia
ACTTTAATCTGTCAATATATAAAGTATAATTAGTCACTATAACAACTTTAATCACTATATCAAGTTTAATCTGTCACTATAACAAGTTTAACCTGTCACTATAACAAGTTTAACCTGTCACTATAACAAGTTTAACCTGTCACAAGAACTTCTATTTGGTCTCCCATCTATCTACTACCCCCCCCCAACGTTACAACAGGGAGACTCACAACAGCGTCGTTCCAGTACTGTCTTGTTGTGTTGAACCTGTAGCAGCTGCCGTTGTAGTACTCGCCACCAGGTAAGACATACCTGCACGGGTCACTCACGTCTGCCGTACACAACCAGGCCGGTCAGTCCATGGGAAGGGAGAGAAATGGAATAACTCTTAGAAAAACAAAGGCAGACAACTGCGGCTGAGAACGACTTTTTTTTTTTTTTTGTTGATCTAATTATTGCTCTGAACACAGTCTCTGTGTCTAAGGAAATTTTCTTTCAAGTTCTGTTCTTTCATTTCAATAATTTCATTCACTAGAGTATATGTTCTTCTCATTTATCTATCTATATCTATTTAATACGTCAAAAACTAGAGCAATCAAGACAACAGAGAAAGCAATATGCAGTCTATATATAGAATACGCCAGCGCCTGAGGGTATCGGGAAAATCCTCTATCCCTCTTTCCTGCCTTCGTTCGTCTCCAGACATGCACACTGCGGTTGAGCGACTGCCCCATCCTACTCTGCGGCGCATGCTACGTCGCGGGTCGGATCTAGTTACATTATACTCAATGTCGGAAGCTAACAGACAAGTGTAGTTCCGAGAAAAGATAAACAAAGCGAGTGATTGGTTGGACTCACATCGTTGGCAGATGAACCTGTTGAGGTTTGAACACGAGTCGTTCACGAGGTACGGGAGCTGGAATGTTTTGTTCCTGGCCGAGATCTTCACACAGTAGGCGTCACTGGACGAGGTGGGGGCGAGGGCGCTCCCAGAAGTCCAGGCCGAGTTGATGTTACTCCATACCACCCCCAGCCACCAGTCGGCTTCTGAAAACAACGACATCCCAAAATGTTGGCCTCGGTTGGAATTTCATGAAAACGGCACGAGGGATTGTGTTTGAATGATTGAATGCAGTGATGGATGCTTATATCAATAGAATTTTAGTGCGTGAACAATGAGTTAGACATCGTGGATCTATTGGTGAGTTACTTGAATTAAAGTGTATTTGGCAGTTAAAATTTCACGACTAGTTGTAGTTGAGAAGTCCCATTGCAAAACTTACGAAGTCCCATTTTAGGTGTTTGTTTGTGTGTGTGTGTGTGTGTGTGTGTGGGTGTGTTTGTGTTTTTTTTTTGTGTTAGTTTTTGCAACACTGTAGAGTTAACATTTTTTCAACCAGAAAAGGGCAGTAACTCCTTTTCCCGCGAAATTCGATTCAAAAGTGCACTCCTCAATCAGGTACAATAAAAAGAGTGTTCAACCAGTTTTAAATGTTAGTTACCATGGTGACCTAAGGATTTCTTTGAGCATTACCCGCTTCACCGACTCCTTGGTTTCAATACGCTTCTTTTTTTTTTTTTATGTACCGCATTCCTGTATGTGTCTCTAATAGTAAGTTGCCATAATCGTTATGTTTCATTGCGTTTTATATCGGAACGTTTTAATCACATGATAAACTGAGTCATCAAATGTGGTCTCTTTAAGCCATGGCGTCAAGAACTGACCGGTCCGGTGCGGGCAGTTGATGTAGGAGACGTTTCGCGGGTCCCTGGTCCATTGACTACATGAAACTCTAGTTACAGGAATAATCTCAAACCCACAATGACACATCACATCTGTGATACAATACACACACACAAACATAGACACGCACTTAAACATACACACACACAAACGAAGACACGCACACAAACATAAACACACACACACGCAGAAATAGAAAAAAACATACAAACATAAACACTCACGCACATTAACATAAACACACACACACCCACACATAAATAAACACTTACGCACACAAACATAAATACAAAAACAGAAGTATAAACAAACACACAAACATAAACACCTACACACACTAGCATAAACACACACACAAACACACACACAAACACATAAAAACTCACACACCGACAAACTCAAACAAAAGCGCACAGACACACTCACACACAAACACACACATACACACACACTCTCACTCTCACACCGACACACACACAAACACACACATACACACACTCTCATTCTCACACCGACACACACACAAACACACACACACACTCTCACTCTCACACCGACACACACACAAACACACACACACACTCTCACTCTCACACCGACACACACACAAACACACACATACACACACACTCTCACTCTCACACCGACACACACACAAACACACCGTGTGATTTGATTCTATCGACCTTTTAGGCGAAATGTTCCGAGACAACTGTTACCGACCGGTTTTAGTTTCATTTTTTACAGAGCTTCAAGTTTGAAAGGACAAAAAAGAGGGTGGGTGGGGGTGGGGGGATAAATCAATTAAATTAATCTCAAATATGAAAAAAATAATCTTAACTCTGACAGGCGTGTGTGTGTGCGTGCAAGTGTGTGATTGTTTTGACTATGATATGAAATATGACGTTGGATTATGACTTGAAATATGACGTTGGATTATAACATGAAATATGACGTTGGATTATGACATAAATTATGACGTTGAATTATGACATGAAATATGATGTTGGATTACGATATGAAATATGACGTTGGACTACGATATGCAATATGAGGTTGGACTACGATATGAAATATGATGTTTGACTACGATATGAAATATGATGTTGGACTACGATATGAAATATGATGTTGGACTACGATATGAAATATGATGTTGGACTACGATATGACATATGATGTTGGACTAAGATATGAAATATGATGTTGGACTACGACTTGAAATATGATGTTGGACTACGATATGAAAATATGATGTTGGACTACGATATGAAATATGACGACGGCATATAAGTGTATGGCAAATTTTATCTCTTCTAAAACTGCAAATGATCTCGTCTTAAAATTGAGGCGACAAGAATTTAGCATCTTATCGAAGCACTGGATAGTAATTTGCAAGAAGATGCATCAAGTATAGAATATTGCCTTTAATTTTTACACTAGTATTTTCTGTCCTCTCTGTGATTGCAAAGAGACTAATTCTACATTTTTGTCAGGATTTAATAATGTCAAACAATAACTTCTTGCCATTTTATTGTGTCCACTTGTAGATCAACGCATTGCTGTTCTTTATAGACTGTTCTCTTTTAATTCAATTTCTGATTTCTCCCATTAGCAAAACTTTTCTAATATAGAGCACTTGGTCCTGAGTGGCTAGTTTGGATTTATTGTATGCCATTTTTTAATTCCGTGACACAAGCAAATTATATTCATTATTTTTGTTTATGCCACAAAAAAGACATTGCGTGTAATTTCGAGTAATTTCCATACCTTAAAATCATGCCCAAGTTATCCGTCTCAATTTCATTTAAGTGTTTGATCCGTGTTTAATTTGGTGAAGTCAAATTGATTGTACTATATATGTAAGTATACACTCAATCTCGCGGCTCTTAGAGTAATCGCAAATGTTCATCTATACGCTCGGGCCATTAAAAAAATAATTGAAGTCCAAAATTTGTTTAAATTGTATGGGTTGTCAGTGGCGTAGTTAGAAATATGGGGGCCAGGGGCTTGGCATCTTTGGGGCCCCGGGGGCTTGGCATCTTTGGGGGCCCGGGGGCTTGGCATCTTTTGGGCCCCGGTGGCTTGGCATCTTTGGGGGCCCGGGGGCTTGGCATCCTTGGAGCCCGGGGGCTTGGCATCTTTGGGGGCCCTGGGGCTTGGCATCTTTGGGGCCCCGGGGGCTTGGCATCTTTGGGGCCCCGGGGGCTTGGCATCTTTTTGGCCCCGGGGGCTTGGCATCTTTGGGGCCCCGGGGGCTTGGCATCTTTGGGGCCCGGGAGCTTGGCATCTTTGGGGCCCCGGGGGCTTGGCATCTTTGGGGCCCCGGGGGCTTGGCATCTTTTGGGGCCCGGGGGCTTGGCATCTTTGGGGCCCCGGGGGCTTGGCATCTTTGGGGCCCCGGGGGCTTGGCATCTTTGGGGCCCCGGGGGCTTGGCATCTTTTTGGGCCCGGGGGCTTGGCATCTTTGGGGGCCAGGGGACTTGGCATCTTTGGGGCCCCTGGGGTTGGCATTTTTGGGGGCCCGGGGACTTGGCATCTTTGGGTCCCTGCATTTTGAACCGTCATGTAATATTTAGTATAACAAAAATTTAGACACTCTTTTGGGGGCCCGAGGGGGACGAGGAATTTCACGCCCTTATCAGAGTGCCGTGCCGCCCGAAACATTAGCTCCCCTTTTCCCCCTTGCTACGCCACTGGCATCTTTGGGACCCCGGGGGCTTGGCATCTTTGGGGCCCCGGGGGCTTGGCATCTTTGGGGGCCCGGGGGATTGGCATCTTTTGGGGCCCGGAGGCTTGGCATCTTTTGGGCCCCAGGGGCTTGGACTCTTTGGGGGCCCGGGGACTTGGCATCTTTGGGGCCCCGGGGACTTGGCATCTTTTGGGGCCCCGGGGACTTGGCATCTTTGGGGGCCCGGGGACTTGGCATCTATGGGACCCTGCATTTTGAACCGTCATGTAATATTTAGTATAACAAAAATTTGGACACTCTTTCGGGGGCCCGAGGGGGACTTTCGAATTTGGAGCCCCTCCTCCACCCATAGTTACGTCACTGTTGGTTGTTGTTGAAATTTAACGGACGTGGAAATGTTTGCTTCTACAAGATGAGCGGTGGGAAAGAAAAACTTGAACAAAATATAAGTACCAGAACATCAGTGCCATGATCTTATATTACTTCAGGCCCTTGGGTCTTTTTTTTTTTTTTTCTTAAGTAGCATTTGAATTCGAGCACTTTATATCTCAACTTAGATATTGAAATTTTGCTCATGCATGTTCACATGTTATAGAATAGTTTTAATATTTATTTGATTGATTAACTATTTGGTTCTGTTTTATTAGATAAAAGCCCAGCTTTCTATTAAAATTTTCTCAGAAGTCAATTAACGACGTGGAATTTCACGCCCCTATCAGAGAACCGTGCCGCCCGAAACATGAGCTCCCCTTTTCCCCCTATCTACGCCACTGGATGCATACATATAAAGAACACTAAAGTTAATGTTAATTCCCTGTCAAATATTTTCCCCGTGTTTGTGCTCCTCCGGCTTACAACTATCGAACGCGTCCGCCAACTGCATATTTAATAGTTAGCCGCGGCTAAGAGAATCTTAAAAGAAATCGACTCCATAGCGACATTTGTCCCGGGTCAGGCTTCATGCCCCACGACATTTGCTACGCTTGGCCGATGAAGAGTTTGTTTTTAGAGACATCATCAATTATTTCATCGCCGCTGTACTATCAAAAGCTTAAATCCAGCTGCGCTGTTTGGGTACGTGGCTGTTGTCTTGATGGTCTTCAACGGAAGTTAAAAGAGTTAAACTCATTTGAGAAAGTTTGTCTGTCTTGCCTTGTCTTATATGTACACAGACGCTCCTTCTATACAGAAGACTGTTGCTTGGCAAGTGATGCTGCGTTCACAGGCCACGGCTCCAGGTGGGCTCCACGCATTACCTACCCACTTTTATTTCCATTACTAGTGTTAGGTATCCATTCAGAGCTGGGTGGACTCAGTGACGTCCTAGGCTCAGGGAAAAAAATCCGTGCCTTCACATGGATTTGAACCCATGAACATCGGTACGCCTGCCGAGCGTGCATGCCACTCGACCAAGTGTGGGGGGGGGGGGGGTCAGATTGTTAAAGATGAGGTCGGGGACGGCTATGATCAAGAAATTGTGCTTAAAGTTTTGTATTGAAAATTTTATTTATAAATTTCCCGTATCAAATGAAACACTTGAAAGCAATATTCTCACAGTGTAATTAGAACAAGCGCAATACCCGTGCTTTGATACGGGGTAACCATAATAAATAAGTAACAGGAAACTCTTTCGCTCATTAGCCTCACTCTATGTTTATTTTTTTCGTCTTTATTTTTATCTATTAAAGAAAATCGAGTTACCCCGCATAGCGGACACTTAGCCGCCTTACCGCAATATATTGTGGAAAAACTCTTTAAAACACACGTGTAATAAATGTTATGAGACAACTCGAACCAGACTGTGTCGCTGAGTCCAGAAACTAGAGTTCTGTCCCCGGATTTTTTTCTCTGATATGGCGTCATTAAATTTTGAGTGAAAAAAAAAAGGCTTTTCAAATTTAACCAATTATTAACGGTTCTAAAATTCTAAAAATAGAAACAACCTCAAAATATGCGCAAGCGTTTACCATTGAGATCATGGGGGGGGGGGGGGTTACAGTTGGAGAACCACTGTTTTAATGGGGTACAAGGCACCAACATGTTTGAATGTTTACTTATAAAATATTTGGACTCTCATTCTATATAGACAAGTCAAAGATGTCAATTAATTATACTCGGCAAGTGAACACTATTTCCTCTGAGCATGGGGATTATGCTAATTTACTCTTGTTACAAGGCAAATTTACGTGTCTGCACACTGGACTTAAAAGAATAGATTACTTCAGTAAAATAACACGAACCAACCGTCAGTGTAAGTTGTGTAGAATAAATCTGTGATAAAATCCAAGTGGTCACTCGTTGCTGGTTTGGCTAGTTGGCCGAAGATGACCTCACAGGCTGCCTGGTGAAACAGATGATAAAGTAATATGCTACATTCTACAACTGACTTTCATAACAGGACGCCTGGTAAAACACAAGATAAAGTAATATACTGCATGCTACAACTGACTTACATCACAGGACGCCTGGTAAAACACAAGATAAAGTAATATGTCACATGCTACAACTGACTTATGTGACATGCTACAACTGACTTATGTGACATGCTACAGCTGACTTACATCAAAGTACGCCGGGTAAAACACAAGATAAAGTAATATGCTACGTGCTACAACTGACTTACATCACAGGCTGCCTGATATAACACAAGATAAAGTAATATGCTACATGCTACAACTGATCAAAGTTCCCTTTGAGCTGCGCTACTGTTTGGCCTCACAGATATTTGACCGACGCCGCGCAGCTGTTTAGAATCACCGCGCATCAATTTAGGTAAAATATAACACACAAAATGTATGCTGCGCAACTTTGCACACGAGTTTTTTAACTGTGCACACAGACAAACGAAGCTTAGTGCGAACATTGCAACTAATTTACATTTTTTAACAAGTTCGATTCTGGAGCTTTTAATTTTAAAAAACCATGTAAAACAACAAGTTTTTGACTATAAATATTTTATCTACGAGACATAACTATAAGGATGTTCGTTATAATACGCAGGGTAAAACAATCCGAAAATACAAAATCTAGTTATGTCTCGTGAAACTTGTTTAATATAATGCGCACCGATCGTGAATATATTTTAAAAAGTACTGTCAATGTAATGCGCACCTCATTGTGCGGCAGGAAATGTTGTTGAACAGAATACGCACCACAACACTCTATCTCAAAAGTTAACGTGATATATAGAGATAAATAAATTAATTTTAAAACTCAATAATTCAATTACAGTACATTCGATTTGTCTGAAACTTTGATACCTAATTTTTATCATCGGCACGAGTGTGCCTGCAAAATTTAAGCTCGCTAGCTTACGAGGATATGGGTTAAAAATTGATTCAAAGTTTTGTCGGCACACACGTCTCAGAAAGCACAAGTTGATATAAAGGATTTTTATTTAAAAAATAGTTCACTCTCCAAACTTGGTAGAAAAAAATAATTTTAAAAATCTTCTGTTTAGAAGGTAACAGTAAGCACAAATGAGCAGATTTTTTTAAAAAGGAATATTGTGAATGAAAACTACTTGTGACAAGAATCAGAGACAAACAAATATTTACTTTGGCCGTGGTCCAGTCAGCGGTGGTGTTAAACAGCTTGTAGCAGTGGCCATCAAAGTAATGAGAGTCTCTCCAGAAGAAACAAGGACTCCCTGAAATAACTGACCAATGACGACATGACGGTCAGTTCAAAGTTGAACGGAGATTAAGACAAAAGTTATCTTGCCAACGAAGAGCAGAACTAAGATTATATAACTCGGCTTGGATCATTGAGTTAAACCAGATTTGTTTCCCCTTAAATATAGGTTTAGAAATAAATCAATTAAATGGTTTTGTAAATAACTGACTTTAATAGTTTTGTAAAAGAAATACATTTATATCAATAGGTTTGTAACTAAGACACATCATTTCTCCTAGCTCTTCTGTCTGCAGCCTCCTCCATTCTTCGCTCTTCGGCTACTATGACGCCCTCTTTGACAACTGTGCGCCACGTAGATCGGTCTTCTGCCTTACACTCCCAGTCACTTGTATGTATTTTGGCTGCTTTCATGTCCCTTTGACAGACATCTTTAAATCGCAAACGTGGGCGACCTGTTTTCCTCTTTCCTGAAGCAAGTTCACCATATAGGAGGTCCTTAGGGATGCGGCCGGGGCTCATTCTTTTGATATGTCCTAGCCACCTCAGGCGTCTTTCACTAAGAATTGAGAACATGCTTTGGGTATTGGCACGCGTTAGGACCTCACTATTAGGCACTTTATCTTGGCATTTAATACCAAGGATGCGACACAGGCATCTCAAATGGAAGCTGTTAAGCTTGCGCTCTTGTGATGTATAAGTGGTCCATGTCTCGCTCCCATATAGTAGTGTACTGATGACACAGGCTCGATAGACGCACAGTTTGGTTTTCTCCGTTAGCTTGGTGTTTTGCCAGACCCGCTTATTTAGTTTAGACATTGTTGCAGCTGCCTTGCCAATTCTGCTGTTTATTTCTTCTTCAATGGACAGTGTATTAGAGACCTTGGATCCCAAGTAGGTGAAGCTGTCCACAACCTCCAGGTTTTCATTATCGATATTTATGGTAGAGGGAGGTCGAGTGTCTAGGGCTATGATGTTTGTCTTTTTCAAGCTGATTTGCAGACCAAATTCTTTGCAGGCATTATAGAAGCTTGACACGAGTTGTTGCAAACCAGATTCTGTATGTGCTGTTAGTGCCGCATCATCCGCAAATAGTAGCTCTCGAATTAGGACATCCGTCGATTTGGTCTTGGCTCGGAGGCGGGCAGTGTTGAAAAGTCCTCCATCAGCTCTGGTATGTAACCAGATTCCCTCACTGCTATCCTTGAATGCGTATCGAAGAAGTACAGAGAAGAATATTGCGAAGAGTGTTGGTTCGAGAACACAACCTTGTTTAACTCCGCTGCTGAAAGGGAAGGCCTCTGACTTAGCTCCATGAAACTGCACTGTGCCAAGCATATTTTCATGGAACTGTCTGATGATGGCAAGTAGGTGAGGGGGACAGCCGATTTTTGCCAGTATTTGGAATAGCCCGTTGCGACTGACTAAGTCGAAGGCTTTTGTAAGGTCCACAAAAGCAATGTATAGTGGCATCTGCTGCTCTCTGCATTTTTCCTGGAGCTGTCGTATGGAGAACACCATGTCTATGGTAGACCGACCTGACCGGAAACCGCACTGAGATTCTGGATAGACACGGTATGCTAGGCTCTGTAAACGTGTTAGTATAACGCGGGAAAAGGTCTTTCCTACAATTCTAAGGAGTGAAATGCCGCGATAATTATTGCAATCATTCCTATCACCTTTTTTATATAGTGTCACTATATTTGCATCCTTTAGGTCTTGGGGGATGTAGCCCTGTTCCCAGCAGAGGGACAGAATCTCGTGCAATGGTTGGAGTAAAGCTGTCTTGCCACTCTTTAGAACCTCTGGTGGTATTCCATCATTCCCAGGCGCTTTTCCACAAGCTAGACTGTCAATTGCTTTGCTCAGCTCTTCCTGTGTGGGCACGACATCAAGTTCTTCCATGAGTGGCATATCTGGGATGTCATCTAGAGCGGTGCTGGAGACTGTGGTAACTGTTGAATACAATTCCAGATAATGCTCAACCCACCGTTTTAGCTGTGCTGCCTGGTCTTGAATAATTTCTCCACTTTTGGACTTTAGGGGAGCAGCTTTTGACGTCAAGGGGCCCGTTGCCTTTTTGATGTTTTCGTACATGACTTTTGCATTGCCCATGTCTGCAGCTGATTGTATACTGGAACAGAGCTTAAGCCAGTAGGTATTGACACATTTACGTGCAACCTTTTGGGCAAGTGACTTAGCTGTTTTTAAAGCATGCAAATTGTCAGGTGTAGGCTTTTCCTTGTAAGCCATAAGAGCTTTCCTTTTTGCTTCAGTGACGGGTTTCATCTCGTCCCAATGTTCATCAAACCAGTCCGTGTTTTTGTGAGATTTTTTGCCAAAGGCTTGTATTGCGGATGTATAGATTGTGTCTCTCAGATGCGTCCATTTGGAGTCAATGGTGACGCATGGGGACATCTTTGAGAGACTTTCCTTCACCTTGTCTTTGAACAGCTGCGCTATCGCAGGGTCTTTCATGCAGGAGGTATTGATGCGTGGACTTCCCTTTTTCTTTGTGTGGTACGAGTTTTTCCTCATTATTCGTACTTTGCTGGCGACAAGGGAATGATCCGTGTCACAGTCGGCACTGTGATAGCTGCGAGTGAGTAGGACGCTAGCTAGTTGTGCACGCCTGGTGATAATGAGGTCCAGCTGGTGCCATTGGTGGGATCGAGGGTGTCTCCAAGATACTTGATGTATATCCTTGCACTTGAAGAAAGTGTTGGTCACACACAAGCCTCGTGAGCAGCACAATTCCAGAAGCCTTTGTCCATTTTCATTTAACTTTCCTCTTCCAAATAGTCCAAGGCAGGTGGGCCAGGCTTCGTGGTCGCTCCCCACTCTAGCATTGAAATCTCCTAGGAGATAGATTGCCTCGTCTTTGTGGATGCCGGCTATTGCCTGGTCTAACGCTCCATAGAACTGGTCCTTCTCTTCCGGAGTTGAATAGAGTGTTGGGGCATACACACTAAGAATGTTTGCTGGGCCCGCAGTTGTTCTGAGTCTTAGAGTGAGGATCCTCTCCGTGCCTGATGACGGTGGTTCAATGGATGGTAGAAGAGTGTTTTTAACAGCGAAACCCACACCATGCTGTCTAGGTTCGTCTTTCGGTCTGCCTTGCCAGAAGAAGGTGTAATTGGCCTCTTTGAGTGAACCGTTGTCTGGGAGCCTGGTCTCCTGAAGGCATGCTATGTCAATCTTTAGCCTTTTAAGTTCTCTATCGATTATTCCTGTCTTCCGTGTGTCGTTTATGGACTGCAGATCATCAGTGATGCCGGGACACATAGTCCTCACGTTCCAGCTAGCGATTCGAAGAGCTGGGGTCTTCTTTTTCTTTTTTGTATTTCTTGGTGCAGGGCTTAGTGGCCCACTTGTTGAGTGGTACTCTAATCTCCACGCACCCAGTGGAGAAGGCAGGCCATGACGGGATAGCACCTATTTGACTGGGGGCTGCCCAGTTTGAGGCGGGCGGTAGCTGTCCAGTGAGACATTGGTAGTCTCTCCCACCGTCGGAAGCAGCCCCTGGCGCCTAGCTCTACGTCAATTGAGCTTTGGCTTATAACCGGTAACTGCTGCTTCCCGTGTTTTGTCGACACCTTGCGGCGACGCTGGAGTGTCCTCTCCAGAGGTGATGCAAGCCTGGGCGGGTATTATGGAGAATTAGCTGCTGCCCATACAGCATATCCCCCCTCTCCACGTCAATGGTGTAACCAAGGGAACGACTTGCGTCGATGCAGCTTGGCTGCCATTGGCGTCGCAGGAGCTGCCGGTATGTACATAAGTCTTATGTATAGACCGCCTGTAGGTGCTCCAATTCCTGATTTTCTTTCAGGGTTTACTCCCTTAGCCTTTCCCGCAAGGCAGGTATAGCCGCAAGGCAGCGGAGGATTTGTATTCGGAGTTTCCTTCTCCTAGATGAACTACCAGCCAAGGTTTTAACGAGCATCATCTACCCGTAGGGATGCCAGCACCAGGATTCGAGCCCGTGACCGATTTTTTTTTTTTTTTTACATTTTTATTTTAGAATTTTGGTGCCGCAGCGCACTAACACTTTGACCACCGCGCCCC
>MUZC01001336.1:0-14842 GCA_002072015.1 Radix auricularia
CATAACGGTGAGCTATTGGTGGACTAGAACATAACGGTGAGCTTCGTAGCCGATTTGGCCTTGAGAAATTAAACTAAAAGAGACCTTGATACCGATAGTGACCAAAAGGTCAATCAATTTTAGTCGTCTCACACCAGCTGACCTAAGTCACTGGTCAGGTTAATTCCTTGAGATGACCAACTAAACCAGGGAATCGCCACTTTAATTTACTCACTTTGAGGGAGCCAACATTCAACTTGGGATGACCTCCCTTGAACTGTGAACTGCGCTAATGTAATAAGTTGCACTTTGTGTTGATGATGAACATAATCTATACGGTAGCACATAGAGTACTGCCTTCTGTGCGACTTGTTTATTCTTTAAGTTGTTAACTAGAGTAGTTAGAGCTTCAGATTTCAATTTACCATTTTATGTTACCGTACCCGCCAGCATACAGCAACATTTTATGATGTTTATCTCTTAGTCATCGACATCAAATAATATCAAAAAAGGGGCTGACGTCATTTAGTTCATAAGTAAATAATTTATGAAAACATAAAATAATAGATCGATATTTGAAACAAGCAATAAATCAACAGATGTTTTAAAAAATTGACATAAATATAAACAAATAAATCGATAAGTGTAACAAGAAACATAATTAATTCAAGATGCAGAAAAATGGTTTGAAAATAAAATATAAATACTTACAGGCAAAGTGAAATTTGTATAGATAAAAATCTAAATAAATTTGGGTTTAACCACTTGGGAATATTGGAACGACAATAAAAATTGTAGAACAAAATTAAAACGCTGAACACAGCCGAGGAAATCTCATTTGACAGGAAATATTCAATCATTCTAAAATGCAAATAAATACATTTCACAATTTCATCGTGAATTATTTGAACTATTTTAGACATCTCTTTAAGTCGTTATAGATCTAATGGGACAAACATTCAACCATCTTAGGGTCAGGCATACTGACCAGATCACAGTGTATACCCCCTAGAACAGTTTCAGGCGTATTGCCGATACGATGCGTCACCGATCACTTCTTTGTTTGCGTCATTCAGGCGTAAATCATCCCGGAAGTTAACGCGATAGCCTCTTGTCCAAACCGTCTCGCTGGCCGCACCAATAGACAAAGCAATCTTCACCCCGGCCTTAGCTTGACCTCTGCTTTCACAGCTTGTAATGCTGACATACGTGGCGAATACACAGTGCAAATTAATTGGCTTAAAATCTTGTGTCGAACTGTGTAGAAACATGATCGTTAGAAGAAGAAATGTCCGAGAAAATTGATATTTGTTCCGTTAGTTAACTCTGGCGGAAACTTTCCTGGGGATCATTGATCGTTTGTGACGTAGTTCACATGTGAAATACGTCGACAGGTTGGAGTATATATAAGAGGCAAATGTTTTGGGGGTACACACGAACCTGTATGCTTTATATTATAGAATTGGTTAACTATCTTATATAATAAAAGGGAGTTGTTTTTGCGGTCCTTGATAGCGATTGGTCCCTCAAACTCCTCTAGACCCCTACAGCCAATCACTAGCGGAGGAAAAATAAATCTCTTTTACATATTGAACAAATTTAAGCGGATGTTGAAAACGAGTTCTTTTTGGGTGCAGTATTTTTGTCATCATTCAGTACTGTCTTCTTATCTTGAAGTGTGCCGCTCCTGCTAATCACTACTGTTACTCTTAGACAACATGCCACCGAAACGACGGCTGAACGTCCTTGGACGGGCTCTGTTGCTCGTTTCTTACATATTAAGAAATAAATCATCAAGGGAAGGATTTGGGAATCTATTTTTTGGGGTAAAAAATCTGTTGGTTATCATTTATTAAAAGACGCAATCTAACATGTTTATTAGAGAGATAAATATTGTTTACAATGAGAACTTCTTAGTATTGTCAATATGAGAAATTGGTGTTGTCAATATGAGAAATTGGTGTTGTCAATATGAGAAATTGGTGTTGTCAATATGAGAAATTGGTGTCAATATGAGAAATTGGTGTTGTCAATATGAGAAATTGGTGTTGTCAATATGAGAAATTGGTGTTGTCAATATGAGAACTTGGTGTTGTCAATTAGGGGTGTGCCGATTCCGTTTTTTTCAACCGGATCCGGTTCCGGATTTTCTTATGCGAAATCCGCCGGATCCGGATTATTCCGGATTTTGGCTGTTTCTATTTATATTAATTATAGTCAGTGTCTCATAAAGACAAAGAAAGCTATAAAAGCATATGACCCCGTGACCTATCGGCATTTTCTGATCACCGGTTTATAGTCCGTTTCAGGCATTCAAAAAACTTATCGGCGCACGCCGCTTAGTGAAGTGCATGTGCATGTACCTATATTACGATAGGTATTTGAAAGACATAGCAAAGATACCGGGTGATTAATCGCCCCACAAATTTGAGTTCGGTATTTTAGTGACTCTTTTCCTGCTAGTAAAAGGCATTTGATTACCACATTAATAGTACGGCGAGTGTGGCTCAAACCTTATTTGAACAGAAAAAACGGGGAGGGGAACTGTGTGCGCCGCAAAATTCAATTATTCTGGTGAGTTGGCGATAGAAAAATAATGTTTTTTAAAAATAAATTCCATTTTATCATCATTGTTTACTCCGTAGCTTTATAATTTTATTATTAATTTTAAAGCGCGATTTGACTGAGCTGACCGGCATCACACACAAGAGAGGTAAACATGACGTCACAACGGACGGGGCGAGGCGTTGGTTTTTGAAACTAATGAAAAATGCCTCGCTAACTTTAACGAGCGATTGAACCGGTTCTCATATTTAGACCGGTGAACTACGAGTCCTCAAAATAAAATATTAAAAAAGACAATTAACCATCACTGTTAGCCTGTCCTAAAAAACGAGCGGTCTTAACAACCTTAGTATAAACTCCACTTCAATTTCAAGCATTCAATGTGGCGAAATATTTTGTAACAGCTGAGCGCCGCGGGCCGCGCCAAAGAGCGTTAGCTAACGTTTATAGAGGCGGCGGGTTTCGGGAAATCGCACGCACGAGTCGACCCGCGTAAACTCGCGCGAGGAATGTTTCTATTTTTGCTTTGCAGGTGTTCATAGAGGACGCGGGTGTCTCGAGGCGACAAATTTGCCGACCAGCGCGGGTATTTACCAGAACTAGTTGCTAGTTCTTGTTCCGCGTTGCCGCGCCGAAAAGCATAGACGGAAATCAGCCAACTGTGACAGAAAAATTAAATGTAGTAAAAAAAAAAAAAGGCTCAAGTAATCTATTATTTTAAAGGGCTTGCTAAGACCTTTTCAAATACACTTGATTTGTCTTTCCATATGTTATAGAAGTGGAGTTATGAATTTTTTTGTCAATTTTTTTGCCCCTTATCGACCTATAACTTATTATATAGGTTATAGCCTATAACCTATATAATTTATTCCAAAACTTGTGACCAAATTTCAAAACTCTGCANAAAAATACAAATCCGTTAAAACATGTGCATGCTTGTATTTTAATTGAATGCTTGGTACAATTAAACCAATAACTGCATTTAAATGTTTTAACATATAATTCATAAGCTTTGTAATTGTCTTTGTCATCCATTTTTCAGTGGTAGAAATTTCAAGTGTTGTGATTGATTTTGAATTTTATTATCTCTTATATTTATACTTTATACCCATAATTATCTTTGTTTTCTTATTTAATTTTAATTATTGAAAATTAATTTTATTTTGATTGATTTGTAAAAACATATTTTATGTTAATTGTCTTTGTCAATATCTTTGTAAAAAAGATAAAAGAGGATGGTGAGTGATAATTTAAAAATATGTATTATAATAATAATTATATTATATTTCCCTACACAATCCAGTAAATCTAAAATAAAAGGATAATAATGTCTTTATCATTATATATTACAAGGTTATTGCCTACTTCGACTTAGTTTTAGACAAAAGACAAGACTATTACTAATAGTTTTCTTAAATTAATAGTTTATAGTTATAGTATTTGAATGTGATAGTAATCTTGTATAGTATAGTTATAACTATAGCCTATAACTGAATAATTGTAAGTGTATTATAGTAATAGTACATGTATAGTGTAATTAAAAATATATAATTAATTAGTACTATATTACTAGTCCACAACCAAATCAAATCTAAGAAAAATGTAACAAAATTAGTGAATTACTGGCATCTTTCTATAACTTATTTAGTTCTGCCAAAATAACAATAAAAAGTCATCAATAACAGAAGCCATTTTTCTTCTGTTTGCTATTGCAAGGAGAGACTGGGTTGCATGTGAATTGTTTTTTGGCTCGCCTTGCTTTTTCCCGCTTTTTCTATAAACACCAACTGCGCGAGGGATTAGGCGCGGTTTACTGGCGCGAATAACCAGATCACGGCAACCCGCCTACCCGCCGCCTCTATAAACGTACCCTTAGGTAACCAAGTGGTAACCGACCAGCCAATCAGAGATGGCGCAATGTCCCTAAAAGTATTCATAGATAGGCTAGGTCAGCACAGGCCTGCTAGCTTGACGCAACGCAATTTAATGGTAAGTCTGCCGTGCTTGGTAAGGTGGCGGCCTGGCGGCCAGGCGCTTGAGCAGTATAGTTGCTTATTATTTCTGTTACAACGTCATTGGTGATTGCGGTTAAGATGACGTCACGAATAATAATTACTCATACCCGCACTATCAGGTATGGGATTGGGCCGATTGGCCACTATTAGCGGTGCTGACTCTAGCCTCTGGTATGTTCGGAATATTAAACATTAAACAAGCTCAACGCTCGAAACAATCGTTTAATGTATCGTGATCGTATGGAATTCGGGAAAGAGAATTACTTTTATTTCAGATTATGATCCGGTGAGTCACAAAATCTGGCAAAATCCGAAATCCGGTATATTCCGGATTCTGGTTGCTCCGGATACATGTAAATCCGGCGGAACCGAATTTCACCGGGTAGTGCAAAATCCGGCGGAACCGGATTCCGGCACACCCCTATTGTCAATATTAAAACTTGGTGTTGTCAATATGAGAAATTGGTGTTGTCAATATGAGAACTTCTTAGTATTGTCAATATGAGAACTTGGTGTTGTCAATATGAGAACTTGGTATTGTCAATATGAGAACTTGGTGTTGTCAATATGAGAACTTGGTTGGTGTTGTCAATATGAGAACTTGGTATTGTCAATATGAGAACTTGGTGTTGTCAATATGAGAACTTGGTGTTGTCAATATTAAAACTTGGTGTTGTCAATATGAGAACTTGGTGTTGTCAATATGAGAAATTGGTTTGGTCAATATAAAAACTTGGTTTGGTCATTGACCCCCAAAAATCAATATTCCATAAGTTTCATCAAGACCCACTAAACTATATTTAACTCTGGTACTGATTATTCCATGTCCGGTACAGGTGGCTGTTCCCAGTCAAAGAAATTTTAATAGAACCCGCTCTAAATGCATACAGCTAATCCAGCGTATTGTTTCCTGCCTTCAGTTACAAGCTGTATTAGAAGTACTTTAGGATGAGGCAGCAGTACAGAATATCAAGCCAAAAGATGTTCGATGCCAGCTTGCAATGTCCAGCCCTTTGATTTTGTTAGTCCGTAAACAACGAGGAAAGGGCGAGGGTTGATTAGAGCCGGCCGAGACGGTGCAGACACTCGTGATCGTCCATCTCCATCAGATCTTGGTGTGTGGCTATCAGACGGACGCTAGTCTGCAGACATATGATGTTCTGATGGAAGCCGTCTCAGTAGTCGGAGTAGTTGGTTCAGATCGATACTCACCGATGGATGAAAGAAGGAACGGGGTCGGGGGTGGGGGTTGAGTATCCTTATCTCTACAAGTTAATGGTAATGTTTGCCCCACCCACCCCTATCCCAGCGCTAAAGTCTTGTGGACATAACCCTTAGACCAGTTAAAAGTCATAAACCAGTGAGTCCAATCACTGATTGGTCTTCGGTTTAGCGACAAGAATGATATTCCTTGAATATCTGTTGCTGTGCAGCAGCCATGAGCTGCCACGTACTGCTGTAAGCTTTATGGTGGACCTGATATAGTCATCACCAATATACATAATATAGAATATATATATATATAGAATCGGTAGAGGAAATAGAAACAACTGATACAAACTTAATTTTCTATTTAAAAAAAAAACAATATAAAAATGTAAATAGTTAAAAGCAGAAATACTTTTTTTGTTTATTTCGTCGTTTATGATTTAGGCTGTCCTCGCTTTTTAAAGAAACACGTTTGCTTTCTATATAAAAACTATATAAAAAATATTCAAGGAAATATTTGTATCATCTTGATGATCAAGTTCTAAAATGTTTTCTGCAAGACAAAATATATAAATGTTTAATATAACTAAAAAGTTAGTTATTACGACAATTATTTCGAGATACATAATTCCTCAATTTTTCTGATTGCTTTATATTTGAGCTTTAACCTTTAACCCACAACGCTGAAATATTTTAAATAAATTTCTAAGTGATTGCCTCTCATCTAGATGGTTTTTTTAAAAAAAAAGCCCAGAAGCCAAAGTTTGACCACGCGCCGAGCATTATAAATATAGAAATTATGAGACATGCTCGTCAAGTTAGGCATAAAGTATCCTGGGCCCCAAACAGCAGGCGTCAGAATAGACTTTGTGGTGAGGATAGAGTTAACGATCGCCTTCATCAAGCCCAAGTGAAAAACGATGTCTGCTTGGGCCGTGGACGCGGCCGGCTATTTAGCCGGGGCGTGTTCATAGATTCTCTAACGACTCCTTGTGGCGTATTTGGCGCCCCCCACTTCTACTTTTCGATTAAAATAGCCTGAAGCTACTCATCTCACCCCCCCCCGCCGTCTATTGCCACTACAAGAAACTCCTAGCACTAACCAGTGGCCACACGAGTTCGAGTAAGGTCCCCCCCATCTCCTCCCCTCTTCTCTCCCTTATCAGAGTTGTTGTAGAAACCCTTTTGGCGGACGTCGGCTCGAGTCAAGGAGTTCGTCAGGTCTGATCTTTATCAGCGCTACATACAATATGTCCATTGTTAGCTCCGACTGGCCAGACCACCACAACCACACTTGGACCAAGATTTAAACAGAAAATTAACTCGACCCGCTCCGAGCTAGGGCAAGAGCCAACTTAAGACATTTCCTCAAAGATTGGGCCACAATTCTCGCCACATTTTAAAAGCGTTGACCGGTGATGTGTCATCGGAATGCCTTTGGAGAGAGTTATCTCGGCTTGTACTCCGGGCTGTATCTTTACCTGCCCCTGATAACTTCTGAACTCTGGCTGCCGTGTTTATCACGCAGCTGACTTGGGGCAAGGATCAAGGAAAAAAGTTCGATTTTTGTCTTGTGTTGCTGGTGAGGGAGGAATGAGAGACAAAACAAGAAGTCTGCCAGATCTGTAGTAATCTGTTAGCACCTTTACCCCCCCCCCCACTTCTCCAATTTCATTTAATATTCTAAGAACGCAATATTTCATGATTTGGTCATAACTGCATACACATAATACAAACAGTGCACTGCTGAACTATACGTTACGTTGACCGTTCTGAACTAGACGTTACGTGGTCCCTTCATGACTTGCATTTTTTTTAACTTGACAGCTGAAAATTATTTTAAAAATCAAAACAAATTTTTAATCAGGATTTTAAGACCATATAACCAAGGCTATTTTTAAATGAAACGAATTCGCAAAATTTTCATTTGGGAGATATTAAGAGTATTTAGATTTTTGACTGCAGTAACTGGATATCTCATAGAAATCGACGCAGAGTTTGGGGAGTCTCTTTCAAAATTCTAAGCTTATATAATCATATAATCATGTGATTAAGTAAAAAATTGGTCATTTGATTGAGCATTTTAAAAAAAGTAAAAAAAATTGGGTCTAGATGGGTAATTCCTTAAATGGGTGTTTTTCAAATATGTGTGTGCATGTATAAAATATGAATAGACGTATGTATTTGTATGTGAAGCACGCACGGTAAAGCATGGGTGAAGAGATATTACTGAATACACGCCTTGATTGTATATCAATACGCTCTTTAATAAGGTGTATCTGTAATGGTGAAATGTTCTGATATCCTATGGTTCCTCAGAGAAGCGAACCTCACAGTTTGAGTATCAATAATTCTTTACTTTACTCACTCATTGACACGCACTGGAAACCCACACATTCACCCACATGGCATACACTCACTCACACACACAGTCAAACGCTCATAGACAAGGCGCACACACCCACAAACTCACTCACACACACACAGTCACACGCGCACACACACACAGTCAAACGCTTACAGACAAGGCGCACACACCCACAAACTCACTCACACACACAGTCACACGCTCACAGACAAGGCGCACACACCCACAAACTCACTCTCACACACACACAGTCACACGCTCACAGACAAGGCGCACACACCCACAAACTCACTCACACACACACACAGTCAAACGCTTACAGACAAGGCGCACACACCCACAAACTCACTCACACACACACACACACACACAGTCACACGCTCACACACACAGTCACACGCTCACAGACAAGGCGCACCCACCCACAAACTCACTCACACACACACTATCGAGGCACCCTCAGCCACGCGTGCACCCACCATATTTAAGTACAGAGCTGGGGACGGACATACACCACCCATTTCTTAATCTGGGCGGCTCTGTTTGAGCCAGCGCATCCATCGTGATCATTCGACCTTTATGACAAGGAAAACTGGCCGGATATTGAGATATCTTCTCCAACCGGACATTGATTGCTGGTGCCAAGCGGATCCGGGTCACAGGTCACCGAAGGAGTCATTTTGTTGCTCGTTGGAGCTCTGTATTCTTCGAGAGTGTAGCGAGGTTCCGCAATACAGTCTAGACTAAGAGCAAGAAGATGATTTATGGCGTAGCAATTGAACGTTGAATTCATTTACTCAAAGCGCTGTAGTGGGGTACTCCAAGGTTTTGTCCATCGATTTACTTACAGTTTACGATTGAAATACAATAAATAAAATTTTTGGCTGGCTGTTTCAATTTTGACTTCATTAAATTTGATTTTAAAAAATTTCGCCGATTTATTTTATAAATTATAATGTAAAAAACATTTTTTGAAATTTAAAAAAACCAAAAAACAAACAAAACATTATATGGTTTTTGAAAATAAAACCCAAAATTAATTTTAAAATCTGATCAATATCAGTCAAATGTCAACATGGCTCGCAGTGGGCCTTTTGATTGTTCATAGACAATTTGATATTTAATATAAATGACGTAATATTTCTTGTGTTTTGCTTGTCGAGCAAGTCAATGAGAACTAACTTGTGTTTTGTGTGTATTTTTTTTAACATCTAAGCATATTTTTTCCACTAAGCGTTTTTTTGTGTGTGCCTATTATATACAAACTTAAAACATATCTTTTTCTCTTTGCATGTGATGGTTCAATCTTTGTACCGCAGAATTACATGATATACATGCCTGATCATGACATATATTTCTTATGTTGCTGACGTAACATATGTGTCCACCAATCCGCTAGTTCTCGTCTTATCTCGTATCACATTATATCACAATCATCTATGAGATCAATGTATCCATATAAACGACTTTTAACGCCTTCGTTTGAGTCAAGTGTCCCTCTTACTTCCTGAAGTCTTCCTGCCACGCCCACGACTGAAACCATCTCTTACTGTTGATCCCTTAAGAAACGAAATGGACTCTTCCACATGATGGTTTAAAAACATATTATTCGAGTTCTTTTTTGTTAGGATGGGGGTGTGGGGTATAAGTCAGATATTGCATCACGTGATGACCTCCTGCTAAAACTCACTAATGCTCGCATCTCCGCATCTCCATATCTTAATAGACAACGAGGGTTTTTTTATGTCCTCTGACAGTACGCTTTTGTGGACGACAATTTCACTTAGATGGGAGATATAGTATTAACGTTAAGTAATTATAACATTAACGCTAAGTATCTATACTATTAACGCCAAGTATCTATAATATTAACGCCAAGTATATGGAAATACCTTTATTGGAATAAATGAACCCACTAAAGTAATTTCAACTGAACAAAATTTTGAGCAAAGATAACTAATTGAAAAGGCGAAGCAAAATAAAATAATAGAACATTTACTGCAACTTGTTGACGTTTTTATTTAATTTTTCAATTGTTGATGAAGTTCAAAGGATGTTGTCAACTAGTACAAACAATTAAAGTCAGAGAAAAATATAATGTTCCATGTTTGACATCCTCTTACAGAACCATCGCGTCTGTTTCATACATACGTTTCTAATCATAAGTTGTAACGTGACGTAACAAACATTTAACCTTTATAATGCTTCGAACTTGATTTTATCGAAAGCGTACGAATGGCAAAAAAAAACGAAGTTGACAAAGAGATTACTAGAACAATGATAAGGCTTTAGATAACGTTATTAATTGGAACTAAACAGCCGAGTCTCCAAGCTTGTCAATAAAACAAATCAACAAACCTAATCAATTCTATTGATTATCATTTTCTAGTTTAAGTTCCCGGGGAAGTTCCTTCATTGTTCTCTGTACCCAAGCCTTTCAGACTAGCTACGGAGACTTTCCAAAGTTCCATAGAACGTTTCACTTCATCGCCACCGGTCTGACGTCTGCCGGTGGTATCGTACCGACGACTCACGTGCCGAGGATCTCTACAATGTACAGTACGTGCCTCGCCGACAGCGGCTCCTGATTCCGGGGTCCCCTTGAGCTAATTGGCGTGTATTTGTGGCCTGCACAACTTGTTGTCTCAGGAGTAAGAGGCGAGCCCCTCGAATCGCTTACGTGTAAACCACTGTTACCCCGCCATTGTGTAAAGAGTCCCCTCTGAACTGGCAGAGATCCACCAACAGGCACGGAGGGTCTCGTGCGTCTCTCGGTAATACGACTACTCAAGTGGGGGGGGGGGACATGATACTGGACCATGTCCGTGGCGCCGTCGTCAAGGAGTAACCAGCGTACGCTCAATGGCCGAATCTATGGGCTATTCTGGGAGTGCTTCAGGGGAACATTAATTAACAATGACCCCGTCATACAAACAATGTGCCATAGACATTCCTGGTTTTGTTGTACACGGATGACCAATCAGTGAAATATGACCAGTCCTGTTGTATTGACAATTGTAACATTCCATTGATTGAACTGACCAGTCCTGTTGTATTGACAATTGTAACATTCCATGGATTGAACTGACCAGACCTGTTGTGTTGACAATAATTATTGTAACATTCCATTGATTGAACTGACCAGTCCTGTTGTGTTGACAATTGTAACATCCCTTGATGTAACTAGCGTTGACTTGTGTAATATTTATTGTACTGACCAGTCCAGAGTTGACTGTATTACGACACAGTTGACAAATTTAATCGAACCCAAAGTATAAATTAATGTTGGAGCTAAACTCTCGCACCCAGCAGGGTTTTGTTGCTATGGGACACACGTCAAGATGTAAACAACAGAAACTATGAGACCCCTATCTGACAATAATAACAACATGTTCTCGTCTTAACCTGACAGACTGTTCTTGTCTGAGCTGTCAGTCTACTCGGCAGTTGGCAGTTCGAATTGCTCGTTTGTGAGACAATGTCAGTATTTCTGATGCACAAACAAACTATACACATAGCTTGACTCAGCATTCTTTCAAATGTATGCATTGTCTCAGTTTTACAATTTGTATTTTTTAAAAATCTGTCAATCTGTGTCCCACATTTGAACCCGATGTTTGAAATATAAGTAGCCATGCTAAGAATGTCAGCGTCCTTGGTGTTAAAGAAGGGGAAGAGAACTCTGTATGGAGGCCATGGAATGGGGCAAGCCCAGAGGAATCATTTTAAATCTACCCGCCTGACCTCTGACCTCGTGTATATTCTAAGGATTATTTAAGCAGCTGCTTTTAAAACTTGAGAGGTTTATGAAAGCAATTTATGATATGAAAGCGGCGTAAGATATGAAAGCATATAGTTTAAAATCAGAAAGATATGAACGTAATTTTGGACAATATTAATAAGCTAAACGTATGGCCTTAAGATGTTTAAAAAAAAAAATCTTTATGACATGTTTTACTTGTAGAATCTCGCCAACAAATGATTGATAGAAATGCCCCCCCCCCANNNTATATATATATATATATATATATATATATATATTAGGGCTGCGGAAATTAACAATTAATTTCCCGATTAATCGGTAAATTTTTTATCGATTAAAATTATTTTCATCGATAAAATAGCGATTAAAATGCAATTTTTCCGATTTATTGATGAATTACGAAAAATTAATAATAGTTTGCTTTTTTACGTACAAACTTCTCCATTTAAATAATGAATTTTAAAGTGTAAACTTTAAAATGAGCTGTTTTTATAAGGAAAATGATTTTAAAAAATTAAATATTCTTTTTACTTATTAACAATAACAAAATTTAAATTCATTGACATTATATTGAACTACTTATATTTAAATAAAAGAAATGCTAATCACCTGTTTTTCTTACTTTCCTTGAATTTTTCACACCCCCCGCCCTAATTTTGGGGCACGACCTATTAAATCGTTTTTTTCCCCTTATGTAAACTTATTAAATATTATAATGAAACTTGGAATTTATAAAACACATTTTTGCCAAGTTTCTGGCATATTGTCCCACTCTTTGTTTCTGTGAATGTATTTCTTTCTACTGAGATCGTTGCGCCACATGACGGGCCATTTAGTTAAGTTTGAAATAAGATGAAGCATCAACCTTGCCTCTACTATTTTCAACATCCCTTAACCTATTTATAGTGAATTTTGTTTGAGTCATTTGTAGTAGGTTGAGTCTTCCAGAAAGGCAAGCAACTTTTAGATTTTTTTTTTGATTAAAAAAATATTTTGTTTTGAAAGAAAGAAAGCCATTTATTTAAGATCATCTTAAAAAGATCATTTCTATTGTACATTCTTGGTGATCGGAGACGGGCCTTTAAAATATACAGAACAGCTTGTAGTTATTCCTGATGTATGATAGGTCGCATCTAATCTATTCGTGTACAACAAAACAACATGCGACATTTACAATTGTAATCGTGACAATAGATCTTGATACTTCCATAATGAAAGTTTACGAGCTGATCGTGATAATAACCAACCAGCGGACACTAAGGGTTGCTAAACATTATTCTTGAGCAGTTGCCAGGCAACGAGTGTTGTGTAGTGCTGTGTGTGCCTACAAACACATGATGTCATCTTATACAAATTGTAGCATAGTCTCTGTCAAACAGAGTAGACTGAAATATGTAAAACTATAGAAAATGCTTGCTTGCTTGATTGTTGTCTTGTTCGATTGTGTGCCGAGGAAACCTTTGATCATTTTTAACACGCTTCCTCGTATGCTAGCGAGTAAAATTTTGCAGGAAGACTCGTGCCGACGATAAAAATGATTTATCACAATTTCAGATCTATCCAATGTTCTGTAATTAAATTAATGAATTTTTAGATTATCTCCTTGTAGCATGTTAAGTTTTATGCTAGAGTGTACGGTGCGTATTATATTAAACCATAATTATATTTACCTGTCGTGCGATATGTGCGTATTATATTGACGATACTTTAAAAAAATCATGTTAAGCCTGGTACCTATTGGAATTCAGGACGTGTTAGCGCATTTTCGTATTATGTATCAGTACTTATGTTAGATATCAGAATTATGTAGTTATCAGTAATTGTGTTTAGATTTTAGACATATTTTTATGAATTTTCTTGTGTAATGAATATACCTGACATTTTTTTTTATTTAAAAGTCATTTCTTTACATTTAAAAAAAAAATATTTTCTCTTTAATCCAACTACAAGTCACCACAAATGATGACGTAAAACTCTCTAAACTTTTACACATATTCTAATGACGTCAACTAAAAAAAAACAACTAATTCTTTTGCACCCTTTCGCACCACTCTTCAATACTTGCAGGATTATTCTTTAGACTTCCGGCAATGGCGGCCGTTCCCTGCGCTAGTGTTACCTCTCGATTCGAAATATTTTTTGGTATTTTTAACGGGGTTTTTTGACGGATCGAGTAACTGAGTGTTGATGCACAAATGGCAGGTCAGGGCATACAAAAAACATATATACATCATGGGTCTAGGACTTATGGATGCTGTGATCAAGGGTGATGACGGACGGACAAAACGGGTGCAATAGCGATTTCGACATCTCGAAAATGCGCTAAAAAATACATTCCCGATCTGTAATGTAAATGCTAGTATTTGCTAGTCTGTCTCGCAGTGAGCAGTATATAAACATGTTTTTATAACCCTTTTTCTGTGATCAAATGGAGCTGAAATTTAGCTGGCAGACTGTAGTAGTTGTTTTTTAAAAACTATAAATCCTTTATATATGAGACATAACTACAATTTTGGAATTTTTAGCGCATTTTCGAGATGTCGAAATCGCTATTGCACCCGTTTTGTCCGTTCGTCCGTCCGTCATCACCCTTGATCTCAGCATCCATAAGTCCTAGACCCATGAGGTATATATGTTTTTTGTATGCCCTGACCTGCCATTTGTGCATCAACACTCAGTTACTCGATCCGTTAAAAAACCCCGTTAAAACTACCAAAAAATATTTCGAATCGAGAGGTAACACTAGCGCAGGGAACGGCCGCCATTGCCGGAAGTCGAATGCACAAACCTTCCAGCATTGAAGAGTGGTGCGAAAGGGTGCAAAAGAATTAGTTTTTTTTTTTTTTAGTTGACGTCATTAGAATATGTGTAAAAGTTTAGAGAGTTTTACGTCATCATTTGTGGTGACTTGTAGTTGGATTAAAGAGAAAATAATTTTTTTTT
>MUZC01001336.1:23115-42561 GCA_002072015.1 Radix auricularia
TTTTTTTTTCGATTCATGAATAAATAATTAATTATATATAATTTATAAAAGTTTTTTTCTTAATTGTTATGGTAATAAGATTTCAAATATACTTTTTTTTACAACTAATGAGGTCTTAATGTAACGTCCTTGAAACAACTTTTGAAAAATGAGATATATTTCCTTCGTTAATATGCAGTTTTTTCCAACTTTGATTTCAATTTTTGTTACCTGCCTTGACATATTCATTTTAACGACATCATAATCGATATATTTAAAAATTTAAAATTTAATGTCGTAGCTGGGGCTCAGTGGCGGCGTTAGGTAAGCGCGGGGCCTAGTGCCTGCAATGACCCCGCGGGGCCAGAGTACTAGTAAAGATCGCTAAGCACCAGTATGCTATGGTATTTAAAAATATGAAATATCTTGATTATTGTGTAATTTTAATACCACGTGTCACCTTTTTATAAAATTTTTACAAGTTGTAACGGTGTAATGCTTTCAAAGACGTCTAGAGCTACGCTACGGAATTTGACCTTCAAAAAGGATTACAAGAGTGCCTCTTTCGTTTCTTTACAATCGTTTCCAGCATACGTTCTACCATCCACTTTTTGGTTATACCTGTATAGGCTATTAACCAGGACGAGACATGTTCAGGACCGAAACGCGGGGCCTACCTAAGAGCGGGGCCTGGGGCGGTCGCCACAGTTGCCACCCTCAAACGCCGCTCCTGCTGGGGCTTGAATGCCAAAATTAATACCAGGTCACTATTATTCCATACCATTGGCAACAAAACAATTTGCTT
Source organism: Radix auricularia (assembly GCA_002072015.1). NCBI lineage: Eukaryota > Metazoa > Mollusca > Gastropoda > Lymnaeidae > Radix > Radix auricularia. The sequence continues at coordinate 23,900 of MUZC01001336.1, forward strand.
TTATTATTTGTAAGTAGATACGGCCCGTAGCGTAGCTAATAGACAGTACTAAGAAAGTGGGGGAAGTACGACACAAAATACGGTACGAAGAAATCAGAACGAGGTGAGTGAACGTCGAAGCGGGGAGGTCATCCTTGATGTATCGAGACATGCGCACCGTGGTTAGCTACCCACCCTGCACCTATTTATCTTGCCAACATTAAACTGTGATTGACGGATCCTAGATAGAATCAGCTGTGCTCGCTTATTTCGGGTAAAATAACCGTGACCAAAATTTTTAAAGCAAAGAACGGAAGTGAACGTTATAAGCATTGTTGGCCTCGAATAGCCTATTCCCCCTTTTGAAACAACTTCGCTTGATTGGTCGAGCCCCAGCGAGGGTCATTCATCATGATTATTTGCACACTACTCGATCTTGTTCTGGTAAACTATATAGAGAGAGATACTTATTCTCATATTTGTGATAATTTTTTTAAAAATGGAATGTAAAAATAGTAATTACATTTTAGGGAGAAAAAAAAAAGAAAGAAATATAAATTTAATATGCTAATATTAATATTCAAACTAAGACTAAGACTCATCAAGAATATGTGTAGTGAAATAAATATTGTACCAAAAGAAAATCCAGACGTATTTATTGGGTATCGAAGAATTACAACATCACAAAGTTATGTTTGTCTTTAGTATAAGTATAAGCAATCTAAGGGCCTTGAAAATGGAACTAATCTTAGAATATGAAAACTAATAACTAATTCTCGACGTTCTTCTCCCGTCTTTGCAAGAGGTTGAACAAGTTGTGCTCGCTGCTACTTCATGCAATGTTTTATTTCCTGTCTTTGGTATGTAGGCTATTATAACATAAACAAGACCTTGATAGTAAAAAATTTGCGTTTTCACCTTCTTTAAATTTCAATACATCGTCTTTTTACATTTTTTTTTATCCCTGTCTATTGGGGCAAAGTTTGAAGAATACATTTTTTTTCTTCATGTTTTACAAGTTTCCTATTTTACACATGAGCTTCATTACATTTTAGTATGAAAACGAAAAGGAAAAACAATATTAAATTATGGCATATGCTCGAGGGATGTGTTTGCCTTATTAAAAAAATAATAATAAATTGCCACTGTAAAAATATTCACAATATGCATCAGAAGCCCAAAATCACAGTTAAGTTAAATAACCTTAAGTATAAAGTTGGGGTCTATATTAAATAGATGGATATATGTTTTATGTATAAAAATCCAATTAATTAATTAATTTTTTGTAGTTCTAATGATAATGTCTTTTCAAACATTGTACTTCTCCGTGAACTTTCAGCATAATTCTTTTAATGCTTAAAAATATTTTAAAATTGTAAAGTCAAATCAGAAATATATACTTTGTTGGTTCATTTAATTTTATATTTAATGTGTAAATTATATTCGATGAATTAAATCGTTCGTCTCATCTCGTTTCAGAGGTATTGCCAGATGTGTGTCAGTGATAACATCTTGTTATATTGAATGAGAGCTGTGCATTTTAATAGTGTACTTTTGACTGTAATCTATTGCCAGAACAAATTTAACAGCTTTTATGTGATAAGTCTATTATCTTGCTGTTCTGTAACCTTTTGATACCAAGACAAACTTTAGCTTTTTTGAAATGAAAACTACACAATTGTGAATAACTGTGATGTGTTTTCTTTAAATTTAATTGCGGTAGAAGTCCAAACTACTTCTAGTTGTTGTTTTAAGCATACCATTAAAGTAATTATATACTTTTAATTGACATTGTAAAATAAAAATGCATGTTATATTTTAATTTAATAGTTTTTTAATTAGTTAATTTTAGTTTAGATCTATCATTCCGTGTTTGATATAGAATTTAAGTATTTAAAATAAAATTTTCAAAAATTAAAATGGAATTCTAGGTTGTTTTTGTTTTACAAAGTATAAACGTCTATTATTTCCAGCAAATCGAATTGTTAAACAGAGTTTAAAAACACTGTATAATCGGGTTATAGATTAAACAGGTCAGTTGCGTAGCCTGATTTTTGTTGCCCCCCTTTTCCTTTACTTAATTGGGTCACTCCCACCACCTTTCCCCAGACTTCAACAAAGGATGTCGGAAAACCTGGCGTTTGTGTGACTTGGCCGTTTATAACAACAAAAACTCATAAATTCAAACACTTACTCCTTGCTTTATGAAACAAAACAATAGCCCTTATACACCAAAACCTCCATGTGCGTCAATTTGTACAGTGGGGAAAAATCAAGTAATAAANTCTGGTGTGGTACTGAGAGATGAACATCTGGTGTGGTACTGAGAGATGAACATCTGGTGTGGTACTGAGAGATGAACATCTGGTGTGGTACTGAGAGATGAACATCTGGTGTGGTACTGAGAGATGAACATCTGGTGTGGTACTGAGAGATGAACATCTTGTGTGGTACTGAGAGATGAACATCTGGTGTGGTACTGAGAGATGAACATCTGGTGAAGTACTGAGAGATGAACATCTGGTGTGGTACTGAGAGATGAACATCTGGTGTGGTACTGAGAGATGAACATCTGGTGAAGTACTGAGAGATGAACATCTGGTGTGGTACTGAGAGATGAACATCTGGTGTGGTACTGAGAGATGAACATCTGGTGTGGTACTGAGAGATGAACATCTGGTGTGGTACTGATGGATGAACATCTGGTGTGGTACTGAGGGATGGACATCTGGTGAAGTACTGAGAGATGAACATCTGGTGTGGTACTGAGAGATGAACATCTGGTGTGGTAAACATCTGGTGTGGTACTGAGAGATGAACATCTGGTGTGGTACTGAGAGATGAACATCTGGTAAAGTACTGAGAGATGAACATCTGGTGTGGTACTGAGAGATGAACATCTGGTGTGGTACTGAGAGATGAACATCTGGTGTGGTACTGAGAGATGAACATCTGGTGTGGTACTGAGAGATGAACATCTGGTGTGGTACTGAGAGATGAACATCTGGTGTGGTACTGAGAAATGAACATCTGGTGTGTACTGAGAGATGAACATCTGGTGTGGTACTGAGAGATGAACATCTGGTGTGGTACCGAGAGATGAACATCTGGTGAAGTACTGAGAGATGAACATCTGGTGTGGTACTGAGAGATGAACATCTGGTGTGGTACTGAGAGATGAACATCTGGTGTGGTACTGAGAGATAAACATCTGGTGTGGTACTGAGAGATGAACATCTGGTGTGGTACTGAGAGATGAACATCTGGTGTGGTACTGAGAGATGAACATCTGGTGAAGTACTGAGAGATGAACATCTGGTGAAGTACTGAGAGATGAACATCTGGTGTGGTACTGAGAAATAAACATCTGGTGAAGTACTGAGAGATGAACATCTGGTGAAGTACTGAGAGATGAACATCTGGTGAAGTACTGAGAGATGAACATCTGGTGTGGTACTGAGAAATGAATATCTGGTGAAGTACTGAGAGATGAACATCTGGTGAAGTACTGAGAAATGAACATCTGGTGTGGTACTGAGAAATGAACATCTGGTGAAGTACTGAGAGATGAACATCTGGTGAAGTACTGAGAGATGAACATCTGGTGTGGTACTGAGAAATAAACATCTGGTGAAGTACTGAGAGATGAACATCTGGTGAAGTACTGAGAGATGAACATCTGGTGTGGTACTGAGAGATGAACATCTGGTGTGGTACTGAGGGATGGACATCTGGTGTGGTACTGAGAGATGGACATTTATTGTGGTACTGAGGGATGAACATCTGGTGAAGTACTGAGGGATGAACATCTGGTGTGGTACTGAGGGATGGACATTTATTGTGGTACTGAGGGATGAACATCTGGTGAAGTACTGAGGGATGAACATCTGGTGTGGTACTATCAATATATTTGTAAAGCAAATTAAATCTACAATAAAATTTATTTGATCACAAAAAATTAACGTGTTCAAAAGTTACATTAATTTCTAAGTAGCCGCTATGTTACGCCGCTATGTTGGGCCTCTATGTTGGGGCGCTATGTTGGGGAGCTATGTTGTCACGCTACGTTGGGGTTCTACGTTGGGGCGCTAAGTTGGGCCGTTATATTTAGCGGTTATGATGGGCCACTTTGTTAGGCAGCTATGTTGGGCCACTTTGTTAGGCAGCTATGTTGGGCCACTTTGTTAGGCAGCTATGTTGGGCCGCTTTGTTTGGCAGCTATGTTGGGCCGCTTTGTTAGGCAGCTATGTTGGGCCACTTTGTTAGGCAGCTATGTTGGGCCGCTTTTTTAGGCAGCTATGTTGGGCCACTTTTTTAGGCAGCTATGTTGGGCCGGTATGTTGGGCCGCTATATTAGGCCACTATGTTGAGCCGCTATGCTTGGCCGGTATGTTGAGCCGCTACGCTCGCCCGCTACGGGGCTCAATGATTCTGTGGGTCATTGGGATATTTGTGGGTCTGTTGGATGCCAGTGTGTCATGCCGCTCAGTTTAACCTACAATATCATTACTTAAACATGCGTGGAGGGAGTTAATTTTTGACATAGACTTCACATAATGACCTACAATAATTGTAGCGAGACCTACACACCCCACACCTACCCATAACAAACGTATTTTGTAATACATGATGAATTAAGCTAAGGCTTCCTGTGAACTGAACGCCTGGTTCTATGGTCAGACAAGTTCTCCGACTTGGTCCAGTCATAGTGGCTTACGCCCTTGACCAATAAAGATGGCAGTGACTGATAGGCAACTGTGGGGATCATCTGAACTGTCTGCAAGATTAATTGATAAAACACCCACTTGAATTGATGGATGAAACATCCACTCGAATTGATGGATGAAACATCCACTTGCATTGATGGATCAAACATCCACTTGAATGATGGATGAAACATCCACTTGAATTGATGGATGAAACATCCACTTGAATTGATGGGGGATGGATGAAACATTCACTTGAATTGATGGATGAAACATCCACTTGAATTGATGGATGAAACATTCACTTGTATTGATAGATGTAACACTCACTTGTATGACAGATGTAACACTCATTTGTATGACAGATGTAACCCTTATTTGTATGACAGATGTAACACTCATTTGTATGACAGATGTAACACTCATTTGTATGACAGATGTAACACTCATTTGTATGACAGATGTAACACTTATTTGTATGACAGATGTAACATTTATTTGTATGACAGATGTAACACTTATTTGTATGACAGATGTGTGTGTGTTGTTTGTCCGTCGAATCGACGAGGACCACTCTAGTCATCCGAGGGTTGCTGAGGCTGGTTTTGCCTATGTGTGCGCAGATGGCTGACAAGGCCGATCCTGGCACGGAAAGTTCGGGAACAGAAGGGACATTGGATGAGTTGATTGTCTCCTGGAGGGTTGACAGCACGGGCCTTTCGGGCTTGCCTCTTCTTTTCTGCGGCGTTAATCCTGTTTGCCTCGCATGTCCTGGCACCTTCGTGGATGGATTGGCGCCAGGTGGACCGGTCCATCGCAGCTTCCTCCCACGTGTCTGGGTTTATTGCAAACGCTTTCAGAGACGCTTTCAATGTGTCTTTAAAGCGTTTCTTTTGTCCACCATGGGACCGCTGGCCATGCTGGAGCTCGCCATAGAAGAGTCTCTTTGGTAGTCTCTCATTTGGCATTCGGGTTAGGTGCCCTGCATGGGATGGATGAAAAAAGTGACTTGCGCGGTGACTTAGATTTAAGTGAGAAAGAGTTGAGCAGTTCGTCGATCTCACTCTCTCGCCCGAGACCATCATGATCCAGAGGCACGACAGAGTCGAGACGGCTGGTGATGGAGACGGGTGCAGTGGATGGCCATGATGTCCTGTCTGTCTTGTCATGCCCTTAGCGTTCCACCACACTTTGCTGAGACTCGCCTTCTTGACCGTTGACCATCTAGTGGTTCCTCCGCTCAGTCCATCGAGTCCAGTCTTCACGTGCACAGGTAGACATACCTAGATCACCGAGGGTTTGAGACCACGGCTACCCTCACCAGGTTTAGCCAGCCAGTCGAAGCTGTTATCCGGGGTGTGGCCACTGCGCACGCTACAGTTTCTAGGAGCCACTGGTGAGAGAGTGTCAAGTGGGGACCAAGAGTGGGAGAACTACCCCCTAGAGAGTACGACGTGTCCCCCCACCAGAGGTACTACCCCTCCTTAGCACCCCATACACCCCATGACAGATGTAACACTCATTTGTATGACAGATGTAACACACATTTGTATGGCAGATGTAACACTCATTTGTATGACAGATGTAACACTTATTTGTATGACAGATGTAACACTCTTTTGTATGACAGATGTAACACTCATTTGTATGACAGATGTAACACTCATTTGTATTGACAGATGTAACATTCACTTTAATTGGTATCTCGAACTCCAATCTCTATGGTTTAGTTAACCCATTTTTCTTTATTAGGATGAGTTAAAAAAAGAAGGTGTTTCCCTTACAATATCGACGGACCAATCAAAACTGCTGGTTACTTCTCTGAAATAGATCTTAGTCTCGCACGACTGGCGAGAGAGAGAGTTTTAAAAAATCTGAGGACGAGAGTTCTGTATTCCCCAATTCAAAATGCCCCATGGCCTTGATTAAAGCCCAGAATGCGTCATTTCTTTATTTTCTTGATATTAGGATAACTTATGTAATGTTTTCAGTTTGCAAGATATATTCGTAAAAGAAAAGAAAAAATATAAAGTGTTTTAAGCGTTATGTCTAAGAAAAATATTTTCAGATTGTTTCTCTGTGTATCAAATATTTATCCTTTTCTTTTTTCCTTTCCGAAAATACTTTGAATACACGTTTTTTGAACCGTGAAATCTCACAGCCACTCGTAGGAGAAACTGCTTTTTTAGCCGCCACCAACAGACAAGAAATGGGACATCTCCGTGGTACTGCTTCCAACTCGGGTCTGGCGGTGAAAGCCACGTGCGATCAGATGAAAAAATTCAATTAACAGCGCGATTGGCTAAATATGAGAAGTGAAAATTACAGCCTGTAGCACTCCCCGCCTGTAGCACTCCCCGCCCGTAGCACTCCCCGCCTCATATTTTATTCATCTGGCCACAGAGAAGATTCAATTGGGGGTATCCGTGATTTAATTTCTTTAAACTATGGGAGAGGGGGGGGGGCAGGGAGGAGAGGTGGCAGAAAAGGGGAGGCGATGTGACAAGTAAAAGGGAGGCGACCGGCAAATAACTCAAGTGGCTAGAGGAGAAATAACAAGCAGCCCTAGAAGGAGATGTTCGCTCTACAAGTATCAAAGGTCATCAATCCATGACATTTAGACCATATAAAGGTCATCAATCAATGACATTTAGACCACATAAAGGTCATCAATCCATGACATTTAGACCACACAAAGGTCATCAATCCATGACATTTAGACCACACAAAGGTCATCAATCCATGACATTTAGACCACACAAAGGTCAGCAATCCATGACATTTAGACCACACAAAGGTCATCAATCCATGACACTTAGACCACACAAAGGTCATCAATCCATGACATTTAGACCACACTTAAAAGTTGCTCTTATTTATCTTATCACAGGAATGTATATTCTTGTTACTGGCCCTACTTTAGCCATTTGTGCGATAGCACTGGGATCGAAGAGAGATATAGCTCAGGGTTTGGGGGTTAATAATATAATATACCCTACAGTTGGGGGTAAAAATGAAAGTCATATAGCCTAGAGTTGGGGGTAAAAATGAAGGTCTTATAGCCTAGTGTTGGGGGTAAAAATGAAAGTCATATAGCCTAGAGTTGGGGGTAAAAATGAAGGTCATATAGCCTAGAGTTGGGGGTAAAAATGAAGGTCATATAGCCTAGAATTGGGGGTAAAAATGAAGGTCTTATAGCCTAGTGTTGGGGTAAAAATGAAGGTCATATAGCCTAGAGTTGGGGGTAAAAATGAAGGTCATATAGCCTAGAGTTGGGGTAAAAATGAAGGTCATATAGCCTAGAGTTGGGGGTAAAAATGAAGGTCTTATAGCCTAGTGTTGGGGGTAAAAATGAAAGTCATATAGCCACGGGTTGGGGCTATGGCGGATTAAGGGGGGCTGAACGGGCTAAAGCCAGGGGCCCCCGACAGTTTGGGGGCCCCCAAACTTTTTATATTTTATAATAAAAGTTTACAAATGTTTGCACGAACCCTTGAACAAAAATATAATAAATTTTATAATTTTATAAATCTTATCTATTAAACTGGTCGCTATTCAGACCTGATAGTCTTAATAATCGAAAAACTTGATTTAATTGGATCACTTAGAGAAACATAAAATAGTATAAAATAGTTTATATTTTTAAAATTTCTCAATTTAGACAAGCTCTGACGGCCGTGTGGATAGAGTATAGGCTCGTGATGCAAGCGGTGTCGGGATCGATACCCAGGGGCGGAATATTTAAAAAAATAAATCTTTTCACACTCAACTGTAACATACCGGCGAACACTTCAAACAGTTATTTCTTTGTGTTCGTTTTTTTTTAATATTTAATATTTAGTTACAGTCTTATATTAGCTGTTAGAAATCATTTCATTTTAAGGGAAGCTGGATGGATAGGGCTCCGGTTTGATTGCAGCCCGGGGCCCCATTCAGTCTTAATCCACCCCTGGGTTGGGGTAAAAATTTAAGTCAAATAGCCAAGGGTTGGGGTAAATGAGATAAAGGTGCGAATCATAATCTATAGGAGCTTAAGAGCCATACGATCTTTTTAATGAATGTAATCTGTAAAACTGTGGTAAATTGTTTCAAGTATCTCAATACACAGATATGTATTTATTTTCAAGGTTACTTACTTTTTGACATAAATGTGGAGCACATCCTTAAACAATAGTTATTATCAACCTTCTTTTACTTCCTGCATCATCCATTGACTCTTTGCTTTTATCCACTAAGTCTCGAACATTTGTTTCCAGCTTTGACATTATCCACTAGCCCTTTGCTTTTATCCACTAACTGTTGTCCATTTGTTTCCAGTTGCCATGGCAGAGTCCATTGACCCTTTGCTTTTATCCACTAACTGTTGTCCATTTGTTTCCAGCTTTGACATTATCCACTAGCCCTTTGCTTTTATCCACTAACTGTTGTCCATTTGTTTCCAGTTGCCATGGCAGAGTCCATCGACATGAAGTTCAACACGACAACTGAGCACGTGACAGTGGTTGAAGGCGGACGAGTTATCTTACCCTGTTCTGTGGAGACCACATCAGAGATCACGGTGAGGCCTTCTAACTTTGCCTGCATTCATCAACAGCAAATACATTATTTTTCAATTATTATTATAATTATTATTTTTACAAATCTACACATTTTCTACATTCCCTTACGTGTCAAATTGTATGTTTTAAATATATTATAAAAACCCATTTCGGTAAAATGTATTTTCAATAAAGTTCATTTCTAAGCACAACCAAAGACCTTCATCTTCATTCCATGTTTACATTTGACATAATTTAAAAACATTTATATCTACACTCCCCCCCCCCCCAAAATAAGTATTCACCATGTTATTTTCAATGTGTTTTTCCCCCTCGCTTACGTTGTTACATTTATTTTCATACCTTTATTACCCCTTATTTTTTTTTTTTTACTTATTTTTATTTTAGGACTTCAATAGAGAATATCAGGTAAAAAAGGGGCAGACTATGTCCGGTCTGGTAGATTTTACTTTTCCTGCATGCTGGTTTTGTTTTGAAAAACTATGTGTGTTCAACTTACACTTTTTTTTTTCTTGTAACGTGTATTATTTAACTTCCTCGACGTTGTCAATCAACAAAATCAGATGGGTTGGCGAGTGACTTCGATAAAGGGAACATTATGTCTATGACGTATCTATGAAATGTATAAGAAATTTATGTCCTACATACATTTTAATCATAGTTTTCCTGACCCATGTGAGGCACGGAAACACTCATTGTGTGTCACTAATAAATCATAGGAAACGAGAACTTTAATAGAAAGAATGTTTAGGATTTGGATTAAATAATTCTTATTATCGGATTCGTTAGAATATAACGTAAGCAATTCATGAGGTTAAGACATTTCGATTCTTTGTACCCACAGGATAAACACGCAAGTATTTACCGGCTACAAACTTTAACAAAACACAATTTGAAATCATCTTATATTATATCTATTCAATAACAACACGCAAAACCAATTGAAAACATCTTGATATTCAATGTTAAATTTAATCTTTTAACCTGTAACTGTATACACAGGCATAGATTGTGTGTATGTGTGGGGGAGGGGGTATGGGGTGTTTGCAGAAATTGACAGACGGTCAAAATTACTCCACGGCGTCAAAATTCACTCTGTCAACAACGGATAAAATGTCTGATTGTTAGCCATAGGAATGGGATGGAAATATAGCGATTACCTTCTGTCAGATGAAGCGCTGCTTATATTGCAAGAACTCATCAAAATTTAACTGATTAAACGGTTAACTCGCCAGGTAAAATTCTTTAGCCACATGCTGTTCACACAGGTCATCGGCTGAAAAATAAACTAACACGAGAAATAAATAGAACATTCCATAAAAACGTCGGGGTGGGGGGGGGGCGGATTGTCAAGGCTAAATACATCTATGAGTGGGCCAATCTAAAATATCTTTCATTCAAATACACATTCGATCCTAAGGAATAAGGAATATTTATTAATTGGCTTAAAAGTAAAGTTTTTTTGTTTATACAAGATAGTGAACATGATATTTTAGTGTTGAGATCTGAAGGTGTTAATGTTGCGTACAAATAGGAAGTTTATAAAATGACTCTTTTGTTTTACTAAATAAAGTTCACACTCATGCGTAAAACCTAATACAACCTGATACAACTTGGTACTTAGACCAGTGGTTCCCAAACTTTTTTGACCCATGGACCCCTTTTTATAGTCAAAACTTGCTCACGGACTACCTTGTAAATTAAGTGCATAAATGATGCATAGTTAAAAAAAAATTCAACAAAGCAAGATTTTGATGAAGAAATATTTGTTGAAATTATAACTTTAAATTAAAATTTTAAAAAATGAATGACTTAGATGTACATGATTAAAATTTATCAGTCCAACTCAATGTTTGTGAGTAGCAACCACTAGTCCCAACAAACACTGATTTGTGTAAGTGTGTGATGATCATTGATGAATCCTTGCTCAACCAAATAGGAAGATGGTAATTTAGCAGTCAACTTCTGTACAATAATCAATAATTTAGAATATAAAATTGGGATGTGTTGGTTTTTTTCTCCAGAATTTGTGGGATCCTTGATAAAACATTGGTTTAAGTTCCTCATTTGTAGATATTTCAATAAGTTGCTCCTGTATCAGTATGTATTCAACTGTGTATGGGATCTGAGTTTGTAAACTCGCAAAAGGGTTCAACTCTCAGCCGGAAATATCCAAGTGTAGAATTTTCTCAAATTTTTGCCTCAGTTTGCATCGATGGCCGTTAATTGTTTGCAGAAGCAAGCAAGTCTTTATCTCTGCTTTTCAATTTTGAAACATTTTGAAGCAGAACAGTATCTTTTTAGTTCAAATGAGTTAAATAAATCAGTCATGAAAGGATTTTTCATTTTTTAAAAAGTTATTTGAATAACAAATTGTTGTATTCGCTTTCAAGGCGTTTCAACACTAAATAAAAGAGAGTAAAAAATCGATTTAAATATGCACCAACGTACATCTGTGTGAATAAGTAAACGTTCATAGTCTTGATAATTGTTCATACAATGTTCAACAAATAATCTCTCATTGAAGGCATTCATTTGGATTTTATTAACTGCTCTAATGACATAATATAGTGATCCATGCAAAGTTTCATAAAGATTTTTTGCGAATAAATAATGTCAACGAAAGACACAATGTACTGAAAATACATTTCCTACAGCTTGTTTTAAATATAGTATAAAGTCAAAGGTAAAGCTTTAACTTTAAAAAAATTAATTCTTTCAATTAAGTAAATAACGTTTCACATGTATCTGTTCCCTAACATTTTGCCGTAATTCAAATATTTATCAATACTACATACTGTAGTGTCTGTAGTTTTTCTTCGGCTCACGCATCGTCTTATCTGTTGTCACAATCCACTGTTAATGATTATTAACTTTTTTCAATGGAAAGCTTAAGTAAAACACTTTAAAAAATATCTGATGATGGGATAAATTTAGATACATATCATTTCCCAACAGATCGAAAATCGGGGATTCACGTTTATAAAAAATGAATTTTCTTACCTACTTCTAGATATTCCGAATTTCTTACGCATCAAACTTGAACTTTCACAAAAAAAAAAAAACTATTTTGATTGGTCATAGTTGTAGAAATGGCCCTAGTTCCACTTTCTTTTCTAGTTAAAACGACTTTGTATTCCCTGACTGATAACACATAAGATCTACAATAAAATGGTAGAAAAGGCATTCAGCTATTATTTTGTTTTTTGTTATTTATTTAAAGTTTTCATAATAATAAATGGATCACAATTTTATGACGTTTTTCAAGCACCCCCAGATCAATTTAAATGTTCCACGTACCCCCTGAAAGGTTCTAGGGACCCCTAGGGGTCCGCAGGGACCATTTTGGGAACCACTGCCTTAGACGTGTGTTGTTTTTCCAAGTAATAGAAAAACGCGGAGATTCTCTACAGACCAAAGCGATGACAAACTGAAAGTTAGTAATAGAAAAACGCGGAGATTCTCTACAGACCAAAGCGATGACAAACTGAGAGTTGATGACATAATGTCTATGACGTAACAATACCCAAGCCAGACGCGTTTGTTTTCAATGGAGTGTGACCGTGTCAGGACTTTGTGCGTGTGGGTTTAGTGACACGTGCGTTGAGTTCAAACATATGTGTTGGGTTTCTACGTGTGCGCGAGGTTTGAATGTGTAAGTGGTGAGGTATATAGTATATAGTATTCATACACTTCTAGGTGTGTAAGAAAGCATTAGTTTATTTACAAGTTATTCGACAAAAATGTTAATGAATTATTTATTGTACCTTTTTTTTCTAATTTATAAAAACCTAATCGGTAATTATTGAAAAGGAAACACGAAAATATTATTTTGAACAAAATAATGTAATTGTAGAATACATAAATTAAAGTTTCGTATTTTTAAAAAGAAATTTGTGGGTAAAATATTAATTAAATTATGAATTGCGTATTTTTCGTGATTAAAAAAAGTATGTTTTTCAGAGTTTGATTTCTCTATAAATTAAGAGTATTGCTGCATTTATAGTATGATTTCTCACATAAATTTAATAATAATTATTAAATTGCATGTATCATATTAATTGCAGAACTTTCAATTAAACAATATTTTTTGAAACTTGATTAAACTTAATACTTAACAAAAATAAACAAAATTTAAAACTTGTAACTTTTTGAACCTCGCTCCTTGTACGGGATTTTCTCCAAGTTTTTTGTTTTTCTGGGTATCTTAACCTGATCATATTTCTCTCGTTACTTTTATATTTTATATAAGCCATTGCTAATGTGTTCCAGACAGATAATTAAAACAATACGACTGCTCGTACCAGGCTTACATAAAACACATATTTATCATCTATTGTAGAAACGTCGATTACATTTATTATGATTGCTCCATACTCCACACTCCATACTCCACACTCCACTCTCCACACTCCATAGTCCATCCCCAGAGACCTCATTATTGTTTTTTTCCCCTAATGTTAGAGTGAAACTTAAGATTCGACTTTAATTAAATCTGTCTGTTGAGAATGCTGTTTGTACTGTCATTGAAAATAGTGTAAGATCACTTATTTAATTTTATGTTAACATTTGAAATCTAGATAGATTAAACTACGATTGAAAAATATAGTGCTTGTTTCTAGCAGAAGTGGACCAGACAGGCGTTTGAACACCTTTTACCCACACTAATTTATATTAATGTCTGGAATGTTTGGTTTTACTTGTCAGGTTGCGTTAAATAATCATTCTGGTACATTTTAATGCATAGCATAAGACATTCTCATTTGTCATATGTTTCTCGTTCGCTTTGTTGAAATCTTTTCTCATACTTAATTCTTTCCGAGACCAGGAAACGTCAAACCAAAAAGCAATGTTTCTATTTTTAGAACAAGAGGACAAATATTTAGTAGCTAAATGTGTGTTTAACGACGGTGACCTCGATGAAAATGACGTTCCAGATGAACTTTGTCAAAAAAAAATGTTTGTTCTTAGCTTTGTGACTAAAGATTTAGTAAAAATTCAGAGATCTCAAACTAAGGAAATAAACCTTAAAATTAAATGGTAAACTTATAAGTTTTAATTTATTTTCTTGTTTTTAGTCCACTTATTGAAACGTATTTAAAAATCGTTTTTTCCTCCATTTATTTTATTTGTGATTATTCTCAGTGTAAAATCATAGAGTATATAGAATTTTTAAAGTATATATTTTACTATTATTGTACATAAGTAAATTCATTAAATACAAAATTGCCTCATTGGCTTCCATATATTATGGATTGCCAGGTCTAACCGCGTGGAGGTGATCTCTCTTTTGCCTTCTAAAGTATAAATCTTTAATTTTTATACCAAACACGTCATAAGCACCCGCCCAACGTTTTAATACCACGGGGATGTGGTCAGGGGTGAACTCCGGTGGCACGTGGATGTCAACAATAGCAGACGGATACAGATGCTATATAGAGATAAAACTAAAAATTCATTAATTTAATTACGGTACAATGCTTTGTCATCCAAGATCTATCTGTGGTAAAATTTTGAGACCTTTATGACAATCAGAAGTGGTTTACTTTTACGTTAGAAAATTTGAAATTTTGCGGACAGGAACGAAAGCAAGTAAATAAAAAGGTGGTAATAAAAAGAAAACAACCTCAACACAAAAACATTGGGTTCACGTAGGTTCAAAGGTTGATCTTGAAATCCTCGTCATAATTTAACGTGGAGGCAGTGGAAGTAGTCGGGAAAGCATTAAATCCAACTTGATGGTGTCGGGAGTATTCTTGTCACTTGTAAGTATAGTCAACTGATGCTTTGTGTATGTCAAGTGGCACTGTTGGTAATAAATTGTGTCGTGACCTACTTTCGAATCTGACGTCAGATCAGAACAAATGGCGTCTTAATAGATGCCTGGTTCAACTGTCACAAAATTGCCAAACTACTCTCACCTTCTATTATTCTTTACTTCAGTGGTGGATCCTCTGCCAACGGTTCTCAAGTTTTAATGACAGAACTCGTTAAATGGCAACTTTCAACTCAAATTACATGTAACAACCCCAATAGCTCTTTTGGAAACATAAAAAGCTATAATTTTTAATTAAAAAAATATTGGTCCCCTAAAGAAGGTTTTTGATATTTTCTTCATAATATCTGAAACCTGACCAACTCCAGAAATTTCTTCCACTCATTGGATCCGCCACTGTTACCATGTATTTCTCTGTGTTTGTCCTAGAAGTAACTTCATCAATGAGTTTTAGATTATTGTGTCATGTTCTAGTGTTTTTCGTGTATTTCATGAAACTTTTTTAATTGAAACTTTCTTGTCCTAAGCGTTCCTTAATAATTCAACCCTCAACATCAACAAAATAATGCCGAGAACAAAAATGCTTGTCTTTTTTAAAATCACTATTAATTCTTATTAAGACGGAGTATCTTAATTTTAGAAATCAATTAAACAAGGTAGCAGTAAGCTTCAAAACAGATAACACAGCGCAGAGTTTGCCATCAAACATTCTACAGGAAACAAACAAAACACAAAGAGACTTCCATCTTTAAAACTTCCAAATAGTCACTAGTCTTACTCGTTGTTTTGTTCTGACTTTTTTTCATGGAGTTCTTGTTTGACTGATGTTGAACTGAGTTCTTGTTTAACTGAGTTCTTGTTTAACTGATGTTTAACTGAGTTCTTGTTTAACTAATGTTGAACTATGTTCTTGTTTAACTGATGTTGAACTGAGTTCTTGTTTAACTGATGTTGAACTGAGTTCTTGTTTAACTGATGTTGAACTGAGTTCTTGTTTTAACTGATGTTGAACTGAGTTCTTGTTTAACTGATGTTGAACTGAGTTCTTGTTTAACTGATGTTTTTTTTTTTCATTTAGTCTAATTATATTCTCACCCCTAAAGTAGCAACCTAATTAATTTAGTTGGTGTTATATTCCAAAATACACTGAAGTAATTTTCCATCAACAGTAATAATTATTAGCTTCACTGAACTTATTTATCTTAAATGATTCAGATGAATGAGCCACAGCCTAGTCATTATAAAGTTAATCTGGTCAAATATGTATCCCAAAACTGAAAAGAACTGTGCATGAATACATCTTCTATGTGGAATATATTTAATAGTTTTGATAATCAGCACTCTATTGGTCAAACAAATAAATTCTATTAAATAAAATGTTTACGGCAAATATATAAATTCATTTATTTATGTTATATTTTATTATTTAATTTGTTTATTGATTATTTTTTTTTTTAGGTTTGGAGGGGAAGGGGATTTGGGAAGATGGTATTTTTTAATACTCTCAAATTGAGTAGCAACATTTCTGTTATTTATTATTTGTTATTTTTCCTTCTATTCTAATGAAACCTCTAAAAAAAACCTGAATCTTCGCATCTCGCTTTGAAATAAATAATCAAGTAGTGCAGGAACAATATAAATATTTCGTACATAATAAAACTAATAAGTCATTGATAATATTTAACCTCTATTTTAGGTCGTTACAAGTTAAAAATTCTGTCTCTAACACTTGAGTACACCAATATTCACTTCCATGTTGACAAATTCTGTCTTTAACACCAATATTCACTTCCATGTTGACAAATTCTGTCTTTAACACCAATATTCACTTCCATGTTGACAAATTATGTCTTTAACACCAATCTTCACTTCCATGTTGACAAATTCTGTCTCTAACACTTGAGTACACCAATCTTCACTTCCATGTTGACTTGCCACTAAACTAACCTGAAGTGACGGCCAATATTTGGATGTTTGGTCTGGTACAGACCTTTGAGACTAACATCTGCTTGCATACATAACTTTGATACAGAACTTTGAAACTAACATCTGCTTGCATACATAACTTTGATACAGAACTTTGAGACTAACATCTGCTTGCATACATAACTTTGATACAGAACTTTGAGAATAACATCTGCCTGCATACATAACTTTGATACAGAACTTTGAGACTAACATCTGCTTGCATACATAACATTTACTAAACATTGAATGCGTCACAATACTCTAAATTATACTTACTCTGTAATTTTAATCAATGCATTTAGAGAGACTTTAAGTATTTAAAAGAGGCATTAAAAAATTGAATTTAATGATAAGTATTTTTTAAACTCTCTTAAATTAAAGCCAATTGTACATTTATTAAAATTACTTTTGTTTGGTTAACTGTATGAACACCTCGCCGTCATACAATGATGACGTGTATACTTATTGTCTGGAGAATTTCTTACACCGCTATTTAAAGAATTACAAGTTATAGATTTACTTTCTTTTTTTTTTCAAAATTATTCTGCGTTAGAGACATTATCTTTATGTATCCTTTCTTGTCATCACGGGTGAAAGTAAAACAACAGCCTTTAAACACAACACAAATATAAACATTTCTTAAAACAGGGTGGTCAGTAGTTTATGGCTTACTTTCATCCCTGAACTCATGTTTGACTTGCCTGTAATGTCCACTTCCGCTTAAGTCACTTTTTTCTTCTCCGAACCACGTGACTCAGTTGATGAAGTTTGTCACTCACGTCTTTATTAGGTCAATATTTTGTCTACGTTTGTGTTAACTGATGGTCTGAACACTTTCAGGTGATCTGGGTCAACCCCAAAAAGATTGTGATGAGTATGGGAGATCGAAGGCTCATCGATGACCATCGGATCAGCGTTGAGCGGCCATACATCAAGATCTGGAACCTGCTCATAAGAAACGTCCGTTATAACGACAGTGGAGTCTTTGAGTGTCGTATCAACTCGACTCCGGCACTAACCAAGAAAGTTCATCTTGATGTGAAAGGTGATTACATCTTTTATTATTGTTCTCATTCTCTCACAACTGTAACGTTATAATTTATTTCATTTATCATGTTCAGTTGAAAGTAAAAGATTTTTTTAAAAAATGTCTTCCCAAAGCACGAAGTGCATTTTGTTTTCATTATCTTTTCATTTTTTCGCTAGTCCGCCTCTAATTTTGCTATTACTTTATTTCCAGACAATTGACCAAAAAATGTAGTTATAAGAGGTTAAATAAGTTGTATGTGCTCTGTGTTTCTTAAAAATTTTTTTTTTACATACCATAATATCTGCCCCATCGGGTAATAATTTTCTGATCAAGTGATTTATGAGTTTTCTTTATTTTGTTACTTATACTTTAATTTGCAACACTGTTTACACACTTGTGTGGCTCATTCATACACTAGATCACGCCAAGACAGCTAGGCCATGATACAAATATAAGACAGACTTAGTCATTCACTAGATCAGACCGAGACAGCTAGGCCATGATACAAATATAAGACAGACTTAGTCATACACTAGATCAGGCCAAGACAACTAGGCCATGATACAAATATAAGACAGACTTAGTCATACACTAGATCAGGCCGAGACAGCTAGGTCATGATACAAATATAAGACAGACTTAGT
>MUZC01001336.1:47355-87733 GCA_002072015.1 Radix auricularia
TATTAGGGCTGTTATCGATTAATTTAAATTTAATCGTTAACTTTTGAAAAATTACCGAATAATTAATCGATAATTTTTATTAAAGCTAAAATAAGATTATGACGTCATTAAACTTAAAATTTCAAGGGAAGTAACAAAAACAGACAATTAACATTTTTTAAATTTAAACATAAGTTGTTCAATAAAATTTCCATGAATTTAACAAAAAGTTTGCTATTGTTAATAAAATAAAAACAATGCTTAATTTATTAATATCACTTTCCTTATAAAAAAAGCTTATTTTAAAGTTTACACTTTAAAAAATATCTTTTTTAAATGGAGAAGTTTGTACGTTAAAAAAGCAAACTATTATTAATTATATATTAATAAATCGGTACGGTCAGTGAAAGAGTATGTCTGAATGTTAATCACTATATTATCGATTAAAAGTACGATAAAAAATTTTACCGATTAATCGAGAAATTAATCGATAATTTCCGCAGCCCTAATATATATATATATATATATTTGAGTTAAAAAAAAAATGAACTGTTTATTGCACAAATTTATTGTATAAATAAACATGTCTTAGAATTGTGATTTTAGTAAACTTGTGTTTCACTGTCATGTGTATCATACTTTGCAGTATTGTTTTATATAATATTGTTTATAGTGTCTATACAGTATTCTTTATAGTGTCTTCTATACAGTACTGTTTATAGAGTCTAGTATGGGCTGTTGATATTTTAATTTGTAGTTTAAGCACCCCTCTCTTTATACCAAACATTCAGTATTTTGGGTATACATAAGCATAGGATGCAATAGTCTTCTATGTAGAAGGAGCGTCTGTAACACATACGATATACGATATTTACGTGGAGCAGTTTTGGAATATTATTAAATGGACACATTGAAAATTTCATATAAAATAGACAAAAAAGTTCATGTTAGTCCGAACGCTCTAAATATTTGATAACATAATTAAAAATTTTAATATCATTTTGTAAAAACTTCAATTTCAAAATATGAAAACTGTTGATAGATGCCCCGGAAGTGATCATCCCGAACCCACGGCGCATGGGCCAGTACTTGGGTAAGGAGACCATCCTTGAGTGTAACATATTCGCCCACCCCCAAGCTGTGACCAGCTGGACCAAGGGGGGAAAGATCTTGACCAAAAGTGACAAGTAAGTGACGTCGCGGTACATGTTTAACACTGTATATCATCTAGAATAGTGGCCAAGATATCCAGTGTTGCTTGTGTTTTTATTCAAATATATCATTACTAAATTGTAAGCCTTCATTTAAAGTCCGGATTAGTCCTCAAAGTGAATGAGAATATTTCAAAATTTGCCTTTTTTAAAGAAGACAAGTTGATATTAACGCCTATAAACATTGTAAGATGGTCCGAATATTTCAATCAATACTTCAGCTGTGCATTGGAAATGTAAACAAACAAACAAAATTAGTGGGAAAAAAAAGAAAAAGATTTTTAGTAGGTAATTGATTAAAGTAAAAAGTCCACTATTTTTTTAAAATTAAATGAGAGCTACTGCATTTATTTATCCCAAAAATATGAAATGAAAACGACAGAATAATAATTATACAACTTTATGTGAGCCTCATAAATGTAAATAGTTTGTAATTCAGTTTTCCATGCTTTGTACTACCTGTAATCTAGTTCAGGCATCACTTGTACTTACATGAAAATATCACATTGACAGACAGTCACCACAGACAAGTGTAGCTAGAATACTCCCTTCAAATATGCTTTTAGGTTATGTACTCAGCTTGTCATTTAGAACCACCACCTCATTGCAACCCGTACAACATGGCCATTTTTGATGAGCTATGTGTTATTTCTCGTATACACCGCTGTGGGGCCGTCCATAAATGACGTCGGGCGATTTTAGCCAATTTTTAACCCTCCTCCTCCCGTTGTCACACTTAGTCACAAAAACTGAGACCTCCTCCAATATGGCGTCACAAAAACATAGACCTCCTCCAATATGGCGTCACAAAAACATAGACCTCCTCCAATATGGCGTCACAAAAACTGAGACTTCCTCCAATATGGCGTCACAAAAACTGAGACCTCCTCCGATATGGCGTCACAAAAACTGAGACTTCCTCCAATATGGCGTCACAAAAACATAGACTTCCTCCAATATGGCGTCACAAAAACTGAGACCTCCTCCAATATGGCGTCACAAAAATTGAGACCTCCTCCAATATGGCGTCACAAAAACTGAGACCTCCTCCAATATGGCGTCACAAAAACTGAGACCTCCTCCAATATGGCGTCACAAAACTTTGCCCCCCCCCTCCTAAAGCCGTACTCTCTAATTGAAAATTACAATGTGGGAAACAACTTTGTTGTCATTTAAGAATGTATTTTGTGTAAGTCTGCATTCTAATATTGTAAGACATGTGTAACCATTGAAAACGCCATTAAATAAATTGGAAGCAATCGAATATTAATGGGAAACTGTTATTTAAAGTTGAACGTTTTTTATGTGACGTCACATTGCTAAAAAAACACCCCCCACCTCGTCACACATCGTTCCTAATGCGGGACCCCTCTCCCCCTATGGACTGCCCTTATTTTATTGAATCTTTAAATTTCGATATAAGATGCGAACATGGCTCTTTTCGGTTTTTTCCCATATCTCTGATAGAAGGCAGATATCATATTTTTTAAATCCAGGCTGTGTATAGTAGTAGTAGCATTATTTACATTGAGTGTTACTAACCCACTGTCTTGTCGGATGAAATAATGATATCATATGTTTGATCTGGGTTGTGTTACATTGAGTGTTACTAACCCACTGTCTTGTCGGGTGAAATAATGATATCGTATGTTTGATCTGGGTTGTGTTACGTTGAGTGTTACTAACCCTTTGTCTTGTCGGATAAAATAATGATATCATATGTTTGATCTGGGTTGTGTTACATTGAGTGTTACTAACCCATTGCCTTGTCGGATGAAATAATGAGATCGAAAAGGAGATTGTCAACGTTGTAAATACTCGGTGAAAGAGAGATTGAGGGGGACAGAGAGACGGAAATGGATTGATGGAGATAGGGAGAGAGAGAAATGGAGAGAGAGAGATAACGAGAGAGAGGGGGGGAGAGAGAGAAAGAGAGAGAGAGAGAGAGAGAGAGAAGTGTTATCTGTATATTTAAAAAGGGTGATTCCTTTGTTTAAAGATATGACATTGAGGTGTACAAAAATGAAATGGAAAACTCCGTGACCTTGGCCTTGAGGATCCGTGACATCACAGAATCTGATTTTGGACGCTACGAGTGCACGGGGTCAAACTTTCTGGGCGAGGACAGAGAGGACATGATCTTGTACGGTAAGTGTCCTATAGATAGAGGACATGATCTTGTACGGTAAGGGTCCTAAAGATAGAGGACATGATCTTGTACGGTTAGGGTCCTATAGATAGAGGACATGATCTTGTATGGTAAGTTTCCTATAGATAGAGAACATGATCTTGTACGGTAAGGGTCCTATAGATAGAGGACATGATCTTGTACGGTTAGGGTCCTATAGATAGAGGACATGATCTTGTAGGGTAAGTGTCATATAGATAGAGGACATGATCTTTACGGTTAAAGTCTTATAGATTGAGGACATGATCTTGTAGGGTAAGGGTCCTATAGATAGAGGACATGATCTTGTATGGTAAGGGTCTTATAGATAGAGGACATGATCTTGTACGGTAAGGGTCCTATAGATAGAGGACATGATCTTGTAGGGTAAGGGTCCTATAGATAGAGGACATGATCTTGTAGGGTAAGGATCCTATAGATAAAGGGCATGATCTTGTATGGTAAGGGTTCTATAGATAAAGGGCATGATCTTGTACAGTTAGGCTTTTATTGACAGTTGACATGAACTTGTATGATAAGACTTTTATAGACAAACGACATGAACTTGCATGGTAAGGATCTCATAAACAGAGGGCATGATCTTGTATGGTGATGATCTTATAGACAGAGGATGTGAACTTGTATGGTTAGACTCTTATAGACATAGGACATGATCTTGTATGGTAAAGGATATTGTATAATGTTAAGGCGTTTTTATAGACTGTAACGATGTACATTAAGGCTCTTCAACAGATTGGCGCTTGGACTTGTTTGAAAGTTAGTTTTCTGCAAGCAATCCATTAATTTCGTTTATTTGCGATTTACTCTATTTCCGCTAATTTGGGTGTTCAGGCCATTGATATGTTTTATGGTACGAGGCCGGAGTGGTCGCGGCGTTTGTGTTACAGGGTGCAACCATAATGTAAAAAAAAATCTCTTTTGGTGTTAATTTTATTTGTCCTTTATAAAAGCGTTAATATTTACAAATCCTACATACCTAGGAAATCCCTAGTTAATCTGTAACTTTGTCTAGTTTAACGTACTGGCAACATTGTTTTATAATCATACGCCTGAGTAGCTATTTTTGTTGCAGCATCGAATACAAGACTAAGACTAAGCTTTTCTGTTGTGTCCTCAGAGCTAGTGACCACCACTGTGGCTACCACCAAAAGTTCACTGATATCAAACCACCTGCCGTTCAACAGTCAGTCAACTAATAACTTCAACACTGTACCAGAACCGGATCCATTCTCACAGCAGAGCGGCAACGGAGACAACTACAACATTGGTTACCCAAACCACAACAGTAATATTACATTACTACAATATTGGCTACCCAAATCACATCAGTAATATTACATTACTACAACATTGGCTACCCAAATCACAACAGTAATATTACATTGCTACAACATTGGCTACCCAAATCACATCAGTAATATTTCATTACTACAACATTGGCTACCCAAATCACAACAGTAATATTACATTACAACATTGGCTACCCAAATCACAATAGTAATATTACATTACAACATTGGCTACCCAAATCACAATAGTATTATTACATTACTACAACATTGGCTACCCAAATCACAATAGTAGTATTACATTACTACAACATTGGCTACCCAAATCACAATAGTAATATTACATTACTACAACATAGGCTACCCAAATCACAATAGTATATTACATTACTACAACATTGGCTAACCAAATCACAATAGTAATATGACATTACTGCAACATTGGCTACCCAAATCACAATAGTAATATTACATTACTACAACATTGGCTACCCAAATCACAATAGTAATATTACATTACTACAACATTGGCTACCCAAATCACAACAGTAATATTACATTACTACAACATTGGCTACCCAAATCACATCAGTAATATTACATTACTACAACATTGGCTACCCAAATCACAACAGTAATATTACATTACTACAACACTGGCTACCCAAATCACTACAGCAATATTACATTACAACATTGCCTACCCAAACCACAACAGTAATATTACATTACTACAACACTGGCTACCCAAATCACAACAGTAATATTACATAAATATGTCATTGGCTACCCAAATCACTACAGCAATATTACATTACGACAACATTGGCTACCCAAATCACAACAGTAATATTGCATTACTACAACATTGGCTACACAAATCACAACAGTTATATTACATTACTCTGACATTGGCTACCTTAACCACAACAGTAATATTACATTACAACATTGGCTACCCAAATCACAATAGTAATATTACACTACTACAACATTGGCACCCAAATCACATCAGTAATATTACATTACTACAACATTGGCTACCCAAAATCACTAAAGTAATATTACATTACGACAACATTGGCTACCCAAATCACAACAGTAATATTACATTACTACAACATTGGCTACCCAAACCACAACAGTAATATTACAATAATTCCAAATTGGATTCCCAAATCACAACAGAAGTACTATATTACTTCAAATTTACCCATCAGAATTACAACAGTTATATTAAATTTAAACACAACATTTAAAACCGATTTAGTTAGAGTTATACTATATAAATACACTATTTCATAGCCATGCAGCCACAGTAATAGCACATAGCACATAGCATAGTAACACAAGTCGGACATGAAAGATAAGAATTAAAACAATCAATATTTGCAACTGGGTTCCTTAGTAAAAGCAACAAAAAAAAAAATCATGTTAAGCCTGGTCCCTTCTGGAACTCAGGACGTGTTAGCGCATTTTCGTATTATGTATCAGTACTTATGTTAGATATCAGCATTATGTAGTTATCAGTAATTGTGTTTAGATTTTAGACATATTTTTATTAATTTTCTTGTGTAATGAATATACCTGACATTTTTTTAATTTAAAAGTAATTTCTTTACATTTTAAAAAAATTTATTTTCTCTTTAATCTAACTACAAGTCTCCACAAATGATGACGTAAAACTCTCTAAACTTTTACACATATTCTAATGACGTCAACAACAAAAAAAAAAACTAATTCTTTTGCACGCCTTCGCACCACTCTTGAATGCCTGAAAAATGATGTATTCGACTTCCGGCAATGGCGGCCGTTCCCTGCGCCAGTGTTACCTCTCGATTCGCAAAGTTTTTTGGTAGTTTTAACGGGGTTTTTTAACGGATCGAGTAACTGAGTGTTGATGCACAAATGGCAGGTCAGGACATACAAAAAACATATATACATCATGGGTCTAGGACTTATGGATGCTGTGATCAAAGGTGATGACAGACGGACGGACGGACAAAACGGGTGCAATAGCGCATTCGACTTCTCGAAAATGCGCTAAAAAATATATATGCAAGCATTTACAGTCTGGATGATTAAAAATATCCAGAGCTAATAAGAAAAAACTGCAATATATCCACTGACCTGTATTACAATGTTTGATGTAAGATTTATTTCAAATATATCATCCACTGACCTGTATTACAATGTTTGATGTAAGAAATGTTTGATGTAAGATTTATTTCAAATATATCATCCACTGACCTGTATTACAATGTTTGATGTAAGATTTATTTCAAGAAAAATATGGATATATTTTACAATAATGCAGTTACAAAAACACAGTTGAAGTTGTTGCATCAATTTATTCTGACCCATCAATTCCCCATTTGATCCATAGTTGAACACGATGAGGACATCAGGTCTGGCAAACAAGACCCAGCGAGATCATCACTGAAAGACAAACTTAACACAAGGACCGGAACAGCTATTGGTCAGTAACTGTTACCCTAGACCAGGATTGCACAGTGGTTTTATTCTGTTAGGCCACATTATAACTAATATCAGTTAAGAAAAATAAGAAACACAAGCAGTTATCCAGTATGTAAATACATAGCTACAAAATGCTACCTTTTAACATAATGAAATTTTTACATCTCTTGTGACATTAAGCATATAACATTTACTTTTTGATCTTATGTATTTCAGACGACTCTCGCTCTGAGGCCCTATCATTGGTTGTCTCCCCTGCTAACTTCCTGTTATATCTCAGTTATTTGATCCTGAACTTTTTCTTGGACTTCAACTTCCCCTGACCAGATTAACAATAGATGAAAATATGTTTTTAATGTGATAATTTCTTACAATCAGTTTCATTGGATTCTAGACACAGGACGAACGTCTTTTCTCTACGCCTTGAGTTTACCTACATGACTACAGAGGGTGAGACTGGCGTTATATGGATTTGATAGACATGACTATCATCTACTGCATGTTAGTCTTGAGTTTAGACCACATTACTACAGTGGGTGAGAATGTTGTTATATGGATTTGATAGACATGACTTTCATCTACTGCATGGTAAAAGAAGAATATCATTCAGTCGGCTTTGAAAACTAAAAGCAGAATTTTAATACGTCAAAACAAAGTGGAGGTCTAGACTATATGGACACTGTCAGGATTTGCAGACTGTTAAACATATGTATTATGTAACAGATATAGACTCTAAAATGTGGGAACTTTATTTAAGTTCATGAGGTAAAATTTAAAGTGTAGAAAAACTTGGGTGCCTGAAAAAATGATCTTGATACTGTAACTAAATAGGATTTTTTATAAAAGCAGTTTGTTCAAAATAAGAATACAATCCTAGAGAAGAGAAAGAAAAAGTTAGAGAAAGTGAGTGTGAGAGAGAGAATGAGAAAGTGTGTGTGTGAGAGAGAGAGAGAGAGAGAGAGAGAGAGAGAGAGAGAGAGAGAGAGAGAAAGTGTGTAAGAGAGAGTGATAGAGGTGAGGGAGAGAAATGAACAAGAATATTCTAAATACTTGTTAAAAGAGCTCAAGATTGTAAAAACAGGTGACCACTTGTAGTTGGTGTTAGCCCTTCTCCAACAATGCACAGGTGACCACTTGTACTTGGTGTTAGCCATGCTCCAACAATGAACAGGTGACCACTTGTAGTTGGTGTTAGCCATGCTCCAACAATGAACAGGTGACCACTTGTAGTTGGTGTTAGCCATGCTCCAACAATGAACATGTGACCACTTTTAGTTGGTGTTAGCCATGCTCCGAAAATGAACAGGTGACCACTTGCACTTGGTGATGGCATTGTTCTAACAATGAACAGGTGACCACTTGTACTTGGTGTTAGCCTTGCTCCAACAATGAACAGGTGACCACTTGTACTTGGTGTTAGCCTTGCTCCAACAATGAACTAGGAAATGTGATGTAATTACAAGGCCAATTGTGCACAATCACTAAAGGGTTAAATGCATCAACACAAAGGGACTGATAGAGTCATTGTTTGTCAAGTGGAAGTATATTGTCTATAAATTATTATTAGAAATTTAGTAAATATATTAATTATTTGATTAATTGAAACTAAATTATTGAAACCATAATCTTGCAAACCCTCAGGATAAATGTAGGCCATAAAGAAAACCTTTTTCATGTCCTCGAGTTATGACATTAGCATGTTTATTCCTTTTTAACATGATGAAAGGTAATTTTCCAATTATTCATGATTATAATCTACTTAAACCTACGAAATTGCATTGTTAAATTGATATTTATATTTATTCAGCGTTTAAACTCAGTAAATGTCTACTACAGAGAAGGTGAAGTGTTCAGTGTGAAAGATTTTTTTTATTTCTGTATGATATTGATTCAAGTACAGACAATGTTGGTATTGATTCAAGTACAGACAATGTTGATGTGTTTAAATGGCAGATGGTATTTAGAAGATAGTCCTGTGATGTAATAATGTTTTTTTAAGAGACAGTAACAAGGGATATGGATTTATATATAAGAAGTTGACTTACTTACATGTATTCATGTAAATTTTATTTACGTTAAAGTCCTTTAGATATAATGACTAATCTTTGCAGTGGCTGAAAATTTGAGTTTCACACACACAAAAACGAACAACAAATTGCTCGGACCAAAAACCCATCATGTCAAGACGGTTTTTTTGTATCATCAGATTAATACGCCATGTTTTTGTTACATTTCATTTTTAGCCTAGATTTAGATACATATAAAAATGTTTTATAAGCAGTTACTTTGACAATGTGCACACGTGTCTGAAATGATCGTAAGTGATCATTTAAAACATGTTAATAGACACCAAAAGAATGATTCTTTTTTAAATACTACTCACTAATCACATAACATAAATTTATATATCAAAGACAAGTCACTTACCAAAGTTCAGTGTTGTGGTTGGTAATCATGATAGTGAGAACAATATTTAGTTACAGATCTAACCTGGAAACAAAACATTTAAAAATAAGCTGATGGTCTAATTGATGGTCTAATTGGTCTAATTGATGGTCTTGATGGTCTAATCGATCTAATTGATGGCTTAATTGATGGTCTAATTGGTCTAATCGATGATCTAATTGATGGTCTAATCTATGATCAAATTGATGGTCTAATTGGTCCGATTTATGGTCTTATTGATGGTCTAATTGATGGTCTAATGGATGGTCTAATTTATGGTCTAATTAATGGTCTATTTGATGGTCTAACTGATGGTCTAATTGGTGGTATAGTTGATGGTCTAATAGACTTCATGTTCGGCAGATTTGTTAGGCTTGGATCTATATACATTACAGTTTTATAGAATTTCGAGTCTAAACTAACATACTCTATGTTATTATTTTTGTATGGGTCAAATGTCTTGTATGTGACAGAATATGGCATCATGGTTGTCGAACTTTGGCAAAATATGTTGCTACACTCGGGAAATCAATCTGGTAAGATAGCAAATTTGTGCATTCCAAAAAAATATTTGTATAAACTTTCAACATGTCATTCTCTATACTTTTATTGTTTATTTCGATAGCTTATAGACGCATTCTCATAGATTGCTAATATTTTCCTGACATTTTTTAACTTATATCATTGTTTAATTTAAATTAATTATATCATGAATTTCTTCCCATTGCATCATTTCCAAGGGAAACAATCGAAGGATTTAGTTTGATGTTTCTATTTTTATTATAAGTTATCTCTCTTATCCCTACGTTTAAATTACTCCTTTAAAATGAAAACGATTTTTAAGTCTTTAAGGAGAATTAAAAACCTATATTTTTTACAATGCATCTGTTTAAACTGAATTATTTTTATAAGACATTTAATCATTGGATTGTGTTTGAGTAGAATTTAATTTCCAATGTATCACAATGTTTCACCTTACCTCGTATACATGATCCCCAACGTGTTTTCATGTCTGTGTGGCGCTCAAATGTAGGCGGAGCTCTGCTGAATGCTGATAGATGATTGGCCCTTTTATGATTGTGTTGGTCAATTTAAATAAATGACTTTTTCTTGTTTATTTTGTCTTACTATCTTAAGTTATCAAATATTTTCACTAATTGATTAATTTGAGAACCAGATGTTTGATGAGCTTCTAACAGAACAAAAAATTCTATTTTGCTCCATGTGTACGTGATTCCTGCAATGACATTTGTCCAAATGTGTACAGACATGTATCTGACTCCTGCAATGACATTGTCCACATGT
This sequence comes from Radix auricularia, assembly GCA_002072015.1. Classification (NCBI taxonomy): domain Eukaryota; kingdom Metazoa; phylum Mollusca; class Gastropoda; family Lymnaeidae; genus Radix; species Radix auricularia. Next base: position 58,251 of record MUZC01001336.1, read on the forward strand.
GTACATAGATGTATGTCACTCCAACAAAGACATTTGTCCACATGTGTACAGACATGTATATCACTCCAACAATGACATTTGTCCACATGTGTAAGGACATGCACTATACAGCTTTTATTTTAACATTGTATTGCAATCAGCCGATTGTGAGTTACCATTGTACATGTTCCTAGATACTATGTACATTTTTGCATTTTGTACACTGTTGGTCACGTAATTATTCTAGTCTCCCCCTGGTGTTAGACACGTCATCAGCTATTGGTGTCAAAGGGAGGTCAACCACCTACCCTGGCCGACACCAGGTGTCAAAGGTTGGCCAACCACCTACGCTGGCCGACACGAGGTGTCAAAGGTTGATCAACCACCTACCCTGGCTGACACGTGGTGTCAAAGGTTGGTCAACCACCTACCCGTGCTGACACGTGGTGTCAAAGGTTGGTCAACCACCTACCCGTGCTGACACGTGGTGTCGATGGTTGGTCAACCACCTACCAGGGCAGACACGTGGTGTCAAAGGTTGGTCAACCACCTACCCTGGCCGACACGAGGTGTCAAAGGTTGGTCAACCACCTACCAGGGCCGACACGAGGTGTCAAAGGTTGGTCAACCATCTACCCTGGCCGACACGAGGTGTCAAAGGTTGGTCAACCACCTACCCTGGCCGACACGTGGTGTCAAAGGTTGGTCAACCACCTACCAGGGCAGACACGTGGTGTGAAAGGTTGGTCAACCACCTACCAGGGCCGACATGAGGTGTCAAAGGTTGGTCAACCACCTACCAGGGCAGACACGTGGTGTCAAAGGTTGGTCAACCACCTACCAGGGCAGACACGTGGCGTCAAAGGTTGGTCAACCACCTACCAGGGCCGACATGAGGTGTCGGGCACCTGGCGGCCCACTCTAGCAGAGCTTGAAGCAGACGGAGTTATTTAGTTCCCGTGCCCGTCTTATCAGCTACCATTTGATTAATGTTTATTAATTTGTATGTATCTGATTTGTTTAAAAGATACCCACCTTTAATGTTTACATCAATTTCATGTTAAATCTGCATCGATCTGTAAGTAGACTGTTACATCATCAAACTGCCAAGCTTGTTGTCTCGCCAGTGGCGTAACTAGGGTGAGGGTTTATGGGTGGGCCGTGTTTTTTTTTTGTCGCCCACATCCCAACAGAACACCGAAAATACCCAACCTCAGTAAAAATATAAAAAAGTAACCACCACCCCCCCCCCTCTTCCCCTTCGCTCCCCCCTTTAAAAAAATAGTATTCTGCTCTATGCTGCGTGGGACTTGAAATGGGAGATAAAGTAAATTTAAGAAGTTGAACTTAGGAAAGTTTAGATTTACTTTAAATGAAACCAAGCTTGGCGCGTCTGTGGAACAAAATGGGGTGGTAAACAGATTGTAACGAGAGAAGTGGTGTGTGGGGGGGGGGCATCTATACCCTTAATTTTATTCACGAAATTGTCTCCAAAAATCTTGGTAGAAATGTGGACTTTTATTCAATGTAATCTTCCTGTTAGTAGCACATTTATCCTTCTACTTGATAAAAATGGTCCAAATACTCAACAAGAAGTTTTTTATACTTTGAAAACTTAGGTACAATTTGAAACCGCACAAAAATGCCTAGAATCAAACACTTTAGGGAACCAAAATCTCGCGCAAAGTAAAACTTGACTCTAATGATAAGGCATCTATTATTGCATGAGATCCAGTTATAACATACGAAATACATTAATGATTAGAGATGATAGTAATGACATGAGTTGTCAGTAGTTTTGATTGTTGATGTTCGTTGACAAAGAACGATCGGATATAATTGTGTGTTGTCAAATATGAGCTCAGTGATAAAATAATCAATAGTGGTCACAACAAAAATAAAACTTCATTTATCTACTTTAAAATTTGAGTTTGAAAATAGAATGCCATTCGTAGCTTAGGTAAAATAGGTGTTTTTCTTATCTTTCAAATTGTACACGTTCGTAATTGATTTTTATTTTGCGTTGAAACCAGTTTTATTAGACACAAACTCAAAGGAAATGTCGTACTAAATGAGTTAGCAAACGCAGAACACCGCTGGCATTCATTATCAAGATCTTCTTCATCAATAGCCGCCCTTGGACCGGTGCACTCCCTTAGACGTCATTTCAAGAGAGCTTAACTCTCAATGGATTGAATTCGTGTCATCAGCCCGAACCCTTCTCATTAACACACGCTGATGCTAGTGGCGACATTTAAAAATACCATAACCCACCCCTGATGGGGTGACACCCACTCATTTCACCGCCTCTGAATATCGGCTTTAATCTTCCTGTTTCCTGTCTCGCCATTCCCTGTCTTCCTCTTTTTCTATCATCTGTGATAAGAAACGGAAAGGCGTCTCCGGAAATTGCAAAGTCTTTTACAAGACGTCTTTATAACAGAGTGTAGGCGTCTTTATACAGAAAGTGTAGACGTCTTTATAAACAAGTGTAGGGTCTTTATAACAAAGTGTAGGCGTCTTTATAACAAAGTGTAGGCGTCTTTATAAACAAGTGTAGGCGTCTTTATAACAAAGTGTAGGCGTCTTTATAACAAAGTGTAGCCGTCTTTATAACAAAGTGTAGGCGTCTTTATAACAAAGTGTAGACGTCTTTATAACAAAGTGTAGGCGTCTTTATAAACAAGTGTAGGCGTCTTTATAACAAAGTGTAGACGTCTTTATAACAAAGTGTAGGCGTCTTTATATACAAAGTGTAGGCGTCTTTATAACAAAGTGTAGCCGTCTTTAAAGCAAAGTTTAGGCGTCTAAATAAGAAAGTGTAGACGTCTTTATAAGAAAGTAGGTGTCGTTTTTATAAGACATTTGGAGATCTCCTCATAAAAATGCTGGAGACGTCTTTATAAGAAAGTTCCAGATGTCTTATAAGATAGTGGGTGACGTCTGCATAAGAGAGTGAAGAGCTATTGTGAGGCACCTAGACAATATTGTTATGAATGAACACTGTAATCATGTAAAGTTGTCATAGCTGTGAATGAATATTAATCATGTAAAGTTGTCATAGCTATGAATGAATATTAATCATGTAAAGTTGTCATAGCTATTCCACTTCCCGCCAAATATCTGTGTATGATATTATGTTAAGTATCTTTCTAATGTGAAATTAAAATGTTTGTGTAATCAAATCTCGTCTTGTTTTTTTTTTAATCGATTAACTTTATGGCTTACTTCCAAATCATAGTAGTGTGAATGTAATTTTCTGTATGATATTTAGAACCCTTTGATTAACTTTATGGCTTACTTCCAAATCATAGTAGTGTGAATGTAATTTTTTGTGTGATATTTAGAACCCTTTGATTAACTTCATGGCTTACTTCCAAATCATAGTAGTGTGAATGTAATTTTCTGTATGAAATTTTGAATCATTTTCATGATCTTTATGATTACTTGAAGATCTTCTGTAGAACTCACACAGTTCACAGTTAAACGCCGTTCATCTGCCGCTGACACCAACAACTCTACTGATCTGATTGTAAACTATTGATGCTCCATTGAAATCCTTTGCTGTTTCTTCCCGATCTCCTTTGGGTAGAAGCAGCTAGTGAGGCTTTTCATTCGTGGAGGTGTCACTACCTTGGTCATTGCTGCTGTCATGGAATCATCTCCTGATGACGTGCTACTTTCCTTTCAGAGTTACCTCTGAAACATCGGGGAATTCCAAGCTCTAATGACAACATTGATTGTAGTGTAAATATGACGACACATCTTTGGGTTGACTGTCTTAAAAAGTTATGGTGACTTAGTGTCGCAAAAGACAATGGAAGTTCTTTTAATGAACTCACTAAAGTACAAATCATTATTCAACCCACTGCACCCCTGCATGGATGGCTTTCTGAAACAAAAACCAACCAGGTAAAAAAAAGTAGATAAAAGAAAAATTTACGTGTTTATCTACCTTTGTGAATAAACTCCTAGGTCACGAGTAGAGCGAGTTGTTTTATCCACCGCTCTCTGGGAATCAGCTGTTTCGCTTATTAGCATTTTAAAATAAATATAAAGAAATTTAAGGGAGGAAATACAGTGGAACCTCTCATAACGAGCATTATTTGTTCCAGAATCTTACTCGTTTAGCGAAACAATCCATAAACGAAAAAATTTTACCCAAACAAACCAATATAAAATACGATAATGCGTTCCATGCTGCTATCTCGTTACTTTTCCAAAACGAAATGTTATACATCTATTAAAATAAAATTACTTATGAATTGTTACGGAGTGTAAAAACTTTGAATACAATTTAAATTAAAAAAAAAACATTCTTAAAAATATGAATTTATGACAAATAATAATTTTAATCTAGAAAATTCTCTAAATGCACTTATTTTTGCCGAATCTTCAAAATTTGACGAATATGTGTCGTAACCATCTTGTAGACATTCTTGACACTCCCTTTGAAGGATCCATCTCCTTAATTTAGTCTACGTTCTTAAGAATAGTTCAGATCGTTAATGTTGACCTACTGTAGTCAGTGGCGGCGTTAGGTAAGAGCGGGGCCTAGTGCCAGCAATGACCCCGCGGGGCCAGAGTACTAGTAAAGATCGCTAAGCACCACTATGCTATGGTATTTAAAAAATCTGAAATATCTTGAATGTTGTGTAATTTTAATACCGCGTGTCACCTTTTTATTAAATTATTACAAGTTCTACCATCCACTCTTTGGTTCTGCATGTATAGGCTATTAACCAGGACGAGACATGTTCAGGACCGAAACGCGGGGCCTACCTAAGCGCGGGGCCTGGGGCAGTCGCCCCTGTTGCCACCCTCAAACGCCGCTCCTGACTGTAGTGCAATTAGATTAGCCATGCGCACACTTTGTTCTCACTAGATTAGCCATGCTCACACTTTGTTCTCACTACATTAGCCATGCTCACACTTTGTTCTCACTAGATTAGCCATGCTCACACTTTGTTCTCACTAGATTAGCCATGCTCACACCTTGTTCTCACTACATTAGCCATGCTCACACTTAGTTCTCACTACATTAGCCACACTCACACTTAGTTCTCACTACATTAGCCATGCTCACACCTTGTTCTCACTACATTAGCCACGCTCACACTTAGTTCTCACTACATTAGCCACACTCACACTTAGTTCTCACTACATTAGCCACACTCACACTTAGTTCTCACTACATTAGCGACACTCACACTTAGTTCTCACTACATTAGCCACACTCACACTTAGTTCTCACTACATTAGCCACACTCACACTTAGTTCTCTCTTTTCAATAATCTTAGGCTACATTTCAACAGTTATTTTTTAAACTAAATTTCCCTTGGGAAAAAAATGCCTTTATATATTTAAAATGTCTGTTTGAGCTTTGAACAGCAACTCCTCCTGAACCATACCAGATAGAGGGTTCGGGTCTTTTGCATATATGTTAAGCAGAGCTCAAGGATGTGCACAGGCAAATAAAAAAAAATACTGAAAAGTATATTGATTTTCCTGGGAAAAAGAAGGAAAAAAAAAGAACAATATCAGTATTTTGTCAATTTCTCGCCAATCATAACATCTATCGGGTTGAAACAAACGCAAAACGATGTCTACATATTTTAGAACAATGTTGGAGAAGGAATTTTTCGAAAATCTCTTTTCGTTCGACTCCCGTAAATGTGGCGGCAATTTGTAGATAGGAAGTGTTTTGTTTAGTTTCAAAATTATAGATTTGAAATTACTTTTAATGTCATCAAGAATGATAGTTAATGGGGTTGTTACTTGTTAGATTGTTGAGCGGAGCGCATATTCTTGGTTTGATGTAGCGTGTGGGGATATGACGTCAGTATTTGTTTAGTTTCAGAATTACTTATTTGAATAGACTTGTAATTTAAAATGATTTAGATCTAGATTCTAACTTGAATTTTAAAAAATCCGAAATTCTTTATTGGAAATTGCGTTTAAATAATCGAGTTTCTATTATTTGTTTCTCTCTTATTTAAAAAAAAACAACATTTAAGCACAGGTTATTGCACTTTGCAAATAAATAATTACCAACGGTGTGTGACTACAAACTGTGTCAACATGGGTCAACACAGACGAAAACATTACCCTCACAGACCGAGTTCTAAGCATAGACTGATACATCGGCGCACAAGTCCCGACTCACGAATGAATGTGGGAAAAAGAGACTTCTATTTTCTGCGAATTACTTGTTATGAGAGGATCTCGTAAAGGTTCCACTAACAACTCAGGGAAAACAATAGAAGTTGTAATATCTCTCCTGTTTCTGTGGTACCTTGGTCAGTAGACAGTGTAGTGAATGTCACAATGGACGAGACATGACTCAGTACCTTGGTCAGTAGACAGTGTAGTGAATGTCACAATGGACGAGACGTGACACTTTTTCCTAAACCTTTAAGACTGCATATTTCTGTAGTCTGACGAACATCTGTAATAGTTGAGAGATGCTGATCTCGAGATTTATACACGTCTAACAACAGATGTGTTTGAACGTCTTAAACACTGGTAAAATTTCTACTTCAGGAGGCCGTCCAGGCCTGCCAGTTAAACATTTTACTTCAGGGAGAACTATGACGCCTGTCAGTTCAAACATTCTTCTTAATGTGTTTCTCCAGGCCTGCTAGTTCAACATTCTGCTTCAGGAGGCCCTCCAGGCCTGCCAGTTCAAAATTCTTCCGTACGTGTCCCTCCAGGCCTTCCAGTTCAACATTCTGCTTCAGGAGGCCCTCCAGGCCTGCCAGTTCAAAATTCTTCCGTATGTGTCGCTCCAGGCCTTCCAGTTCAACATTCTGCTTCAGGAGGCCTATCAGGCCCGCCAGCTTTTTTACAGATCTATGATTTTAACAAACAAACAAAAAGAAGTTATTCTCCGAATAAGAATTATTTTTCTAGATTATCATATTCTTCATGCTTGTCTTTAATCTTTCAGGAAAACCAGTTTTCTAAGCTAGACCTAATTTTACAGCTAGACCTAATCTTCAAGTTTGGCCTATTTTTCAGCCGCACTCAATCTTCAAGCTAGACCTAATCTTCAAAAGAGACTTTATCGATAAGGTAAAGTAATCTAATAACTACACATAATTTCCAATCTCAAGCCCATTTGAACCGAGTCCATATCTTACCACATTGCTAACATGTAACCTTTTATGTTCAAATAAACACATCGACAAAGGTTTAAATTATTGACATGAGGATCTGTAAGGAGATATCAAACGGCGATTAGTGCATAGAGTGGAGTAATGGAAAATGATTTGTATGTATAATCAACAAAAATAAAAACACAATTTTATTTTAATCTATTTGAACAAAAGAAACCATTGATTTGTATTTACGGTGGTATCAAAATGAGGCTTTACAGGTTGATGACGTAAAATGAAATGGCAGCAAACGAAGCTTTCAAGAGATTTACTCGTCAAGGCTTGTCTCCCTTGCACACTGTTGCCGAAAACGATCTTCTCGAAGTAAAGGTGCAACTTGCATATATAAATGCCCTGTGAGGCTCAATGCTAAACGATAAAAGATTTGTTGGCAATCAGGGGGAACAACCAGGATATTAGCTTCCCCAAAAAGACGTTATCCCTTGATGACGAAATGTTGTTACGGGGTAAAACTCTAATACCTGCACTAAAGGGGAGGCAACGGAGTCAAAAGCGGGGATCACTTAATGTAGATTTCTATCATTACGGATGCCTGGTGTCTTACGATTTGAGGGTTCTCAGACTGAGCTGCTCTGCCCCCCAACGGATCTGCCAGTATTCTCAGGCGCCCACATTAATACCATTTAAAAAAATTCTTTCTACCATATCGAACTTTTTTCTAATAAAAATGACAGCTACAACAGTCGCTTATCATAACTACAATTGGACTTACGATATATATGGTTATTTCAAATAAAAACTACTGCTGTTTGCTGCTTATAAAACAGAAATGATTTTAGGTAGTCTTAAAAGCTGATGGCATTAATAAAATGGACCACAGAGGTAAAAGTATCAAGTAATATAGTGCTGTCATGGCTGGGAAGCATACGGGAGTTCAAACAAAGGCTAAAAGGCTTAAATATCAGCGTAGAATTTATATTTTGCGCGGAGAAGTCATTAAACATGTTATGTTTACATTCTGCTTAATTTGAAACACTGTCACTTTTTAGGTATAAAAAAACGTTATTTGACGGTGTCCACCCACCGTTGGGAAAGTTCTAATTGCTATTACAGGTAAGGCCTTAAACTGGCTTCAGCATACACCATGGTAAGCCCTGATACCATCCACCATGGTAGCCCTGATACCATCCACCATGGTAGCCCTGATACCATCCACCATAGTAGCCCTGATACCATCCACCATGGTAGCCCTGATACCATCCACCATGGTAACCCTGATACCATCCACCATGGTAGCCTTGATACCATCCACCATGGTAGCCCTGATACCATCCACCATGGTAGCCCTGATACCATCCACCATGGTAGCCCTGATACCATCCACCATGGTAGCCCTGATACCATCCACCATGGTAGCCCTGATACCATCCACCATGGTAGCCATGATACCATCCACCATGGTAGCCATGATACCATCCACCATGGTAGCCCTGATACCATCCACCATGGTAGCCCTGATACCATCCACCATGGTAGCCCTGATACCATCCACCATGGTAGCCCTGAAACCATCCACCATGGTAGCCCTGATACCATCCACCATGGTAAGCCCTGATACCATCTACCATGGTAGCCCAGATACCATCTACCATGGTAGCCCTGATACCATCCACCATGGTACGCCCTGATACCATCTACCACGGTAGCCCTGATACCATCCACCATGGTAGGCCCTGATACCATCCACCATGGTAGCCCTGATACCATCCACCATGGTAAGCCCTGATACCATCCACCATGGTAAGCCCTGATACCATCCACCATGGTAGCCCTGATACCACCCACCATGGTAGCCCTGATACCATCCACCATGGTAGCCCTGATACCATCCACCATGGTAAGCCCTGATACCATCCACCATGGTAGCCCTGATACCATCTACCATGGTAAGCCCTGATACCATCTACCCATTTTTTTAGGTTATTTTATAGAAATAGATCAACTGACTGGGGGAGATGAACGTTAAAAATCTCAAACAGTAGTGAGAAGTAACTGAACTTGCTACCTTTTAATTTTAGGTTATTTTGTCTCTGGAAACCTCTACTTTATGATGTCAATGATGCGTTATATTAATTGCATATATATAAACTATATGCACTTTCCTGAGTTTTAAAAAGTAAAGTTATGAAGAACTTTCTCAAAGAGAAATTGTGAATTTGAATGATAACAAAATAGTTGATAAATACCTTTGGGGGGGGGGGATGCATACGCCTCCATGACGAGGAAAGAGAGAGAGCAACACATTGGAGAAGGAAATGACGTTGTAAACTTGTCATATGAAAACGAGTTGAGAAGAAATTTCTATTTAAAGCTTCATGAGAGGTTTCGGCAGATAAATAGCTGTAAAAATCACATGACTTTCTTACAGCAGCTGGACGTTGCTGTCCACTATTTCAAACTGGAGTAAGCATCAAGTATGATACGGGCAATTAATTGTGACCCACACCTCCTCTTAAGTTGATTTCACGGGAGATAAAAGTATATAAATGAATTCAGGTTAAATGTATTTTAAAAAGTTTATTACGCTTTGTATGCACGAAGTTATTCAATAAATAGGATGATATTATTTCGAATATTCTTACTATTATTTTAAGAAATGCCACCAACAGTAAAAGAAGTATATTTAAACTTAAATTTAATCACAAATTAAAAACACTGAGATTGACTGATACAAGTTAGTTTGACAGCGCCATCACGAACATATCGTACAGAGAAACAGAAAAGTATAAGTTCACGGAAGAAATGACAAATTTATTTATCTTTATATTAGCATGTTATTTTATAAGGGAAGGGGTGGCAAACTTGGAAAATTCTCCAGGTGGCAGAAACCCACGCTCCGCCGCTGATATTTGTATCAAAGATTTTCCCAGTGAAATTCTGAAAGACTTGTCTGATTAGTGAAGCATCTGTCACAAACATATACACCATAATGGAATGCCTTCCAATATCTTGTCATTTCCAACATCGTACACAACTAGAAGTCTATCTGGGTTTTTTCCGCCCCCTCCCTTGGTTAATTTATTCTTTGCCTTCTTGTCAAATGGATATTTTTAAAAATCCAAAAGGTAGGAAAATACTGAATTTGATAAATTGAAGCATAAGCCCTTGGCCACTGCCCCGATGCCAAGCCGTTGTTACGCCTCTGTACACAACACATCCCCGAAGAACACATGCCGGGCCGGAGAGCCTCATTCTGAGTCCAATTGAAATGTATCAAAGTATTCGTTGTGTTTTGCTATACTGGTGGCGCAGGTTAAAACAATGCACTCTGACCTGTCTGGTTACATTTCAGAAGTCCTAAATAAAAGTGTAGTAACTGCATGAGTCCACCCCTGTTCGCTGGTACCTGGCACCTTGTACCTTGTACCCTGTACCTTGAACCAAGTTCCCGGTACCTTGTACCTTGTACCCTGTACCTTGAACCAAGTTCCCGGTACCTTGTACCCTGTACCTTGTACCCTGTACCATGTACCCTGTACCTTGAGCCAAGTTCCCGGTACTTTGTACCATGTACCCGGTACCTTGAACCAAGTTCCTGGCACCTTGTACCTTGTACCCTGTACCTTGAACCAAGTACCCGGTACTTTGTACCATGTACCCTGTACCTTGAACCAAGGACCCGGTACTTTGTACCATGTACCCTGTACCTTGAACCAAGTTCCCGCACCTTGTACCTTGTACCCTGTACCTTACACCAAGTACCCGGTACTTTGTACCATGTACCCTGTACCTTGAACCAAGTACCCGGTACTTTGTACGATGTACCCTGTACATTGAACCAAGTTCCGGTACCATGTACCCTGTACCTTGAACCAAGTTCCCGGTACCTTGTACCCTGTACCTTGAACCAAGTTCACGGTACCTTGAACAAAGTTCCCGGTACTTTGTACCTTGTACCTTGTACCAAGTTCCCGGTACCTTGTACCTTGTACCATGTACCTTGAACCAAGTTCCCGGTACCTTGTACCTTGTACCATGTACTTTGTACCAAGTTCCCGGTACCTTGTACTTTGTACCACCATGTACCTTGAACCAAGTTCCCGGTACCTTGTACTTTGTACCACCATGTACCTTGAACCAAGTTCCCGGTACCTTGTACCCTGTATCTTGAACCAAGTTCCCGGAACCTTGTACCTTGTATTAGGTTTGTGACTGTCCGCTTAATCAAACTGTTGAGCTCATTCCATATTTGAGGAATGGTTCTAAAAATGATATTCACTTAGCTACAAGAAATATGATGGCTTAAAGTAGACTCTGGTAATTTAAATTCATCGATTCTGCAGGATACTGTAATTTATATCATTCATGAGGTTATTATTCATTTTATATTCACGAGAACCACTAAAAATATGTATCTATACTAATAAAAGGGAAAGCCCTCACTGACTCACTCACTCACTCACACACTCACTGATTCATCACTAATTCTCCAACTTCCCATGTAGGTAGAAGCATGAAACGTTGGGAAGTTGTTGGGTACCCTCTCACTACGAAAATTGGCGAAAAAGAATTGTTTAAATCTCGCTCATGTGGGGCCGGGGGCCCAAAAACTGTTTTTTCTACATCACTAATTCTCCAAGTTACCGTGTAGGTAGAAACATGAAACTATAGGATATTGTTGGGTACCCAATAACGACAAAATTTGTAGAAAAAGAATTTTAAAAAATCTCCCTCATGTGGGGCCGGGGGCCCCAAAAGTTTTTTTCTTATATGGTTCCTTTAAAAATTAAAAGTCAGAAATTTTCCTATTTCCCGTGTAGGTAGAAGCATGAAACTTTGGGAAGTTATTGGGTACCCTCTAATTACAAAAATTGTCGAAAAAGAATTTTTAAAATCTCGCTCATGTGGGGCCGGGGGCCCAAAAACTGTTCTTAACTTCATCACTAATTCTTCAACTTCCCGTGTAGGTAGAAGCATGAAACTTTGGTAAGTTTTGGATGTCAAAAAACGACTAAATTGGCGAAAAAGAATTTTTAAAATCTAGCTGAAGTGCCCAAAAAGTTTTTTCATAATATGGGCTCTATAAAAATTGAAAATCACCAATTTTCCTATTTCCCATATGGGTAAAAATATGAAACTTTGGAAATGTTTTGATTACACGCTCTCGGCGAAAATTGGCCAAAACAAATTTTAAAACTAACTCTCATGGGGGGCCGGGAGCCCAAATATAGTTTCTCTTATATTAAAAACCGACTCATCACTAATTCTATACTTTTCGGTGTAGGTAGGAGCATGGAATTTTGGGAAGTTGTTTGAAACCCTCTCACGACGAAAACTGGCGAAAAAGAATTTTTAAAATCTCGCTCATGTGGGGCCGGGGATCCAAAATATTTTTGTTCCTAATATGGGCTTAATAAAAATGGAAAATCACCAATTTTCTTATTTCCCGTGTATGTAGAAGCATGAAACTGTGGAAATTTTTTGAGTACATGTTTCCTACGATTATTTTGACAAAAAAAAATTAAAATTTCCCACTCATGGGGGCCGGGGCCCCAAAAAACTGTTTTTCCTAATATGAGCTATATAAAAATTGAAAATCACTAATTCTCCTTTTTCCTGTATAGACTGAAACTGTGGTCAAAATTTTGAGTACACGCTCCAAACGTAATTTTGCAAAAAATAATGTAAAACTCCCTCTCATGGGTGGCCGGGGGCCCAAATATAGTTTTTCTTATATTAAAAATCGACTCATCACTAATTGTCAAATTTTCCGAGTAGGTAGGAGCATGAAACTTTGGAAAATTGTTATGTAACCTCTCACAACGAAATTTGGTGTAAAAGATTTTTGAAATACACACTCATGGGGGCTGGGGCCCCAAAAACGTTTTTTTTCTCTTATATGAGCTATATAAAAATTGAAAATCAATAATTCTCTTACTTACTGAATAGGTAAAGGCGTGCAACGTTGGGGGGTAGTTAAATACACTTCCACGATGGTAGCAGGTGAAAAAATATTTAAAATATCCCTTACTGGGGACCTGGGGCCAAAATATAGTTTTTAATTCACTCACTCATCAATCATCACTAATTCTCCAACTTCCGGTGTAGGCAGGAGCATGAAAATATGGGAAGTTGTTGAGAACCCTCTCACGACGAAAAGGAAATTTAAAATTCCAAATTATGAGGGGCCGGGGTCCCAAACACTCTTTCTCTTTATCTGTGAAAATTGAAAATCACTAATTGTCCTTTTTGCCGAGTATGTAGAACTTTAAACTTTAGGAAGTTGTTGAGTACACTTCCTTGATGGTAACATGTGAATATATATTTAAATTATCCCTTATTGCATGTTGGAGGCCCCGACGTTATTTTTTCTATTAAATGGGCCTTTAAAAACGGAAAATTACTGCTTATCCCATTTTCTGTGTAAACTGTGTAGGTAAAAGTATAAAGCCTTCTGTAGTTGTTTAGTAACAGCCCGCGATGGTAATAAGGAAAATAATTATATAAATTTTTAAAATTTCCTCTCATGGGTCGCCCGGGGCCCAAAATTTTTTTTCACCTAAAATGAGCTGTATAAAACTGAATCAATAGTAATTCTCCAAGTTTCCATCTAGATAGAAACTTAACAATTTTGGAAGTTGTTGAGTACCCCCTCCCCCCACGATGGTAAGAGGCAAAAAATATTAAATCACATCTCTCTAGGGGGATGATTGCCGAAATTTAGTTTTTTTTTCCCCAATATGAGTTATATAAAAAAGACGCATCTTTAAATCGCCAAATCCTTGTGTACGTAGGAGCCTGAACGGTTGAAGTTAATATATTTAGTATATCCATCTTGATTCAGATTAAAATCAATAGGTGTTTTGAATTGGTGTTACGCGGGTTCTCAACCCTAACTGAAATCCTAATTTCCGCAGCAACGCGCGGGGAAATCGCTAGTTACATTTATAACACAAAGTGAGAACCACTAGTTTAACTTCATTATTTAAGTTTTCCATTACAAAAACGACTGCTTGGGTAATTTAGCAATAAATAAACAAGACTTGATTAAAATCGTAACTGATGATTTCAGAAGTTAAAACTCGTGTGGATTTAATTTAACATCTGACGTGATGAACCACTGGAAAAATTTTGTGTGTGAATTTCTTAAATTTAAATCTAAGAATATTGATAAAATTTAGGCTTATATTTAGTTTAAAATTGTTTTTACAATTTTTTCAAATGTAATATTTATTAGTCATAAACAAAGGTTAGTAACTTCAGTTCCCATTGTTCTCATGATATCAGTACATCATTACCCGTGGAAACATCCTCAAAAGCCGTCACACGATTTTGGTTGATTTTTTACACCCCGCACGCTTCAAGCACCGTCACAATATCTATAACCCCCTACAATATGACGTCACAGCTTTAACCCCGCCCCCCCCCCCTTTTTAAGACGTACTCTCTATTTGAAAATGAGCAAGTTCCAATTACTTCTTATGTCATTTAAGTTACGGGTCTCCCGATATGCATTTTTGCCGTTATTTCCGATACATTTTTTTCAAATGTGGTTATTTTTAGGACAAAAACCAGCGGTCAAATTTTATGACGTCATTCTTAAATTTATACCTCGTTATTTCTTTATTATTTTAAATGTTAGGCTACTGGTTTCATTCAGACGAACGTAAATTAAGAAACAAATCGTACAACTTCATTTGAATTATTTATTTGTTTCGAATACGCTCTTCGGTATATTTGTTATAAACAGTAACATTTTATCTTTAAACGAAGTTTCTGATGTGTTTACAAGTTGCAATTCACAATTCTATAATGACCTACGGATGACTCATAACAATGCGAACTATCTTCTATAAAAATATGCTAACAAATTTAGGATCTCCCTTTGAACATTCAACTTTGACTCATAATTAATTCTAACCAATAGTTGAATGACCTTTGCGCACGTACACTTTTTATGAATGAAACAAGGAGAACAAAGCAAAAGTAGTAGCGTCAAAATGATGTTGGAGGATGAATGGTTGCCCATAACAACAAGTCTGCACACGGTACATTTTGTTATTCCGCACGGAACAAAACGTTTTTGGGCCGCCCACAAAGTACGTCACGCTATTTTTGACCATTTTAAACTCGATATATTAATATGTCGAGATATTTTTAAATCTAAATTATACTTATTGGTGACGTCAATATCGGGACCTTTACATGCTACCGATACCAATATTGTCGATATCACGATATCAGCGCCGATATATCTGTAGACCCCTAATTTTAGTATGTATTTAGTGTAAGGCTACATCGTAACACGTGTGAAGCCTTGTAAAACGTCACTAAAAAAATCGTAAGCTAATTATATATTTAAGTGGAACTTGTATTTAAAGTTGTTCGTTTTGATGTGACGCCAAATTTCTTAAAAAACACCCTTCCCATCTTTCGCCACGCATCGTCACACATATGTAGACCCCCCCACCCCCATGCGTGTCGCCATTTATGGACGGACTCCGTATTTGTATCTACTAATTCAATGTATCAAAATCTAAATATACATTCCCCCATACACTAAAATGTAATAGTTACTAAAGTAAAATAAAATAATGTATCCTAAAAACAATAAGTAACCGAACAATAATAAAAAGCATAACTAAATAGCTTACTCAAAAACAATCTTTACTTTTCAAGCATCTTTTTGACTATAAATCGTTTATATACGAGAGATAACTAACTATAAGGATGGTCATTATAATACGCAGGGCAAAACAATCCGAAAATACGAAATTCTAGTTATGTCTCAAAAAACGTGTTTAAGATAATGCGCACTGATCGTGAACATATTTTTAAAAATGGTGTCAATATAAAACGCACCTCATTGCGCGACATGAAAGGTTGTTGAACATAATACGCACCACAACACTCTATCTAAAAAAATTAACATGATACACAGAGTAAAGATTTAAAAATTCAATAATAATTTAATTACTCTCCATCCGATAGATCTGAAATTTTGATACATCATTTTTATCATCGGCATGAGTCTGTGGGTTAAAAATCGATCAAAAGTTTTATTTTTTCGGCAAGCAAGCACGCATGCACGGTCGGTCGGTCGCACGGGCTGAGACACCACAAGTTAATAGAAAGGATTTAAATAAAGGATTTTTAACAAAGAGAAAGACTCCGGGCAATGCATTAAGTTCCATCTATTTGTGTAACATGACAGAAATACAAATAAGGCAGTTATACGAGTCCCAATATGCTCTCATACCACCACACTTTATTTTCACGCCCTTGATTACATTACTAAAACAACATTCCTCTGAACAACACTTACATCAACAATATTTACATTTCCAACAAAACAAAACAACAAAAAAAAAAGTTTAGCACGCCATTAAAGCTAATATTGTTGACATTTGTTCCCATAGAAATACTCGGCTTCTACGAAATTGTACGGCCTTTCTTTTTAAAAAAATTCTCAAGCAATGTGAAAGTAAAACACTTCTCTATTCAGGTAAGCGTGAAATCGCTTTCTTAAATATTTGCAAACACCTGCGCAAGTCATGTTACTAAGATGTTGAGTGGACAATCTTGACATATTGAATGTAAGCAAAAAACGTTTGGCCTCAAAGAAAAAACTGAACAGGTAAAGAAACACTTATAAGACGCTGATGGACATTGTTAGCGTCTACATTGAAAGACATGACGATGTTAACACACCATTGTTCAAAGTTTGCAGTGATAAAATGTATCAGATATCCGGGGGAAACACAGGGCAACAGGTCTAATTAAAATGACCTGGGAAGCTGACTGTAGAGTTCAAGGCTGTTGAGTAATTCGATCAAGTTTACGAAATCTGTGAGTTTTTGGAAGGGGGAAGAACAAACAGGTCATTATTTATTTATCATTGGTGCCGAGCAGTATATCAGTGCAGATTACCTGCAAGATTCGCAGACAGGAAGAGACTGGGCAAATTTACTTTCCATTTTTTGCCGTGGGAGAAATAGATGTTATAAAAAAAGGAGATAGGTGGTTGCTTAGAGAGGGATTGTATCTTTTTAACGAAATTCTGTGATTGGTTCTATTAGTGGTTGGTTAGAGAGGGATTGTATCATGTTAACGAAATTCTGCGATTGGTTCTATTAGTGGTTGGTTAGAGAGGGATTGTATCATGTTAACGAAATTCTGTGATTGGTTCTATTAGTGGTTGGTTAGAGAGGGATTGTATCATGTTAGCGAAATTCTGTGATTGGTTCTATTAGTGGTTGGTTAGAGAGGGATTGTATCATGTTAACGAAATTCTGTGATTGGTTCTATTAGTGGTTGGTTAGAGGGGGATTGTATCATGTTAACGAAATTCTGTGATTGGTTCTATTAGTGGTTGGTTAGAGAGGGATTGTATCATGTTAACGAAATTCTGTGATTGGTTCTACCCTATTTGACTAGATCTCATCATGTGGTTGCAATTGGTTACTTTTCCATAGGATTACGTCAAGAATTCCTATTTAGATTGGTTTAAAAGATTTGACTTAGCGAAGGATTTTTAGTGCAGGTTCGCGATGAATTAAGATTAAATTTCCTGATTTAATTTTAGATTATTATTTATGAGGATAAGTTTGTTTTCTTTTATGTAATATTTAATAATGATTATTTAAGATGAGATTTGTGTAATGAGGTATTAAGTAATGATTAATCTAGCCATTGCTTTAGGGATGAATTAATTACTAATTATTTGAAATAAGATGTCTATACTATCGCATGGCGAGGTTTTTATTTTGTAGAATGTATTAAATGAACCTGATCATTTCTTAAAGATGATTCCATCAACTGTTCGGTTTTTAAATACCTATTTGAAAAAAAAGTGCATTGGACCCCGAAAAGTAGAAAACTAAATAAAAATGAAGGTATTTGATCTGACAAAAATTTGAGGACGGTAAATAGTTTTCCACCAAATAGATTTTATTGAAAGAAGTTTGAATTCACCCCCCCCCCCCATGTATTTTAAACTAATAAAAAAGGGAAACGAACCCATGTTATTGAAAACATTGAAGGGGAATAATCCCTCCTCCCCCAACCAGCAGCTAAAGCANCCCCCCCCACAAATTTAAAAAAATCAATGCCAGTCTTAAACTATGTTTGGAGAATTGTGTTAACTACCAGTGGCATTAATGGGCTTTACAATTACAGACACATGTCTACGTCAGATCACGGGACGGAGCATTGAATTCACGCGGGAAACCTTCAATGTTTGGAGATGATCAGCAAAAATGGCCAGATCCTTGTTGATCCTTACAGGCCTACTCGAGACGTTCCTTATTGAATCACAACGACAGCCGAGAGGAGAGTGAGGGCCCAATATACCCCTCGTCCTGTGAGAAATGAGCAGACATGTTTCTTGCCATTTGATGCCAACAATTATTTGCTTCGTTCACTGAGCACGTTATTTGAGAAACTTGAATAGAGAAAAACATCCCACATTTTTTGGGTCAAAGCATTCAGATTTTTTTTTAAATAAAAAAAAAAGATATAACATCGAATGAAAAGAATCGTTTGGCAAAATTGGCAACAAGTGATAAAGATATATGAAGGGGGTGGTATGGAGAGATATAAGCAGCGTGTTTGAGATTAAGGGAAACGATATAAACAAGGGAGGGAGAGGTAGGGATGACATGAATGTGTTTTCTAAATTTCTGTTAATTTACTTAAATCTTATAAGGGTCTGTGAATGTAAGCATGTTGGCTGCACACTTGAAATAGTTGTGTTAACGTTCGAACTATGTGAGGGATACTTATGGGTGTCTATTACACACTTTCAACATTTAGAATTCTAATAAAACTCTAACCTAGTCATGAACCATGGATAAGCGTATGATGCAATTATCTTCTGTTTAGAAAGATCGTAATAAGATAAGATATACGATTTGTTTACCTGAAACTAATCATTCATACATATATTCATTGTTATTCACATTATGTGTACATGTATTCATTGTTATTCACATTATAATAATAATAATAATAATAAAATGATGATTTATATAGCGCTGTATCCCAGCAAGGAGCCAGGCTCACAGCGCTTTACATGGAAACAAAAATACATATATAAATAAAAAGAAACATTCATAGCATATTAACTACATAAATAACAATACGGTATACTCAATACATCAGCTACGCTAATCAATTACAGAAATGTGGTTTTATTATTTTTGAAAATAAATTTTAAAGAGATGTGTCTTAAGTGCAGTCTTAAATGACTTAGCAGTTGAAATGCTACGAATGTGTAATGGAAGAGAATTCCATTGTTTGACATTATGTATACGTGTATTCATTGTTATTCACATAATGTCATTATGTGTACATGCATTCATTGTTATTCACATTATGTGTACATGTATTCATGTTATTCACATTAGGCAATTGTTAAGTTCATGTACAGATGTATGTTTTTGTTATTTTTATTTTCGATAATTTTGGTCAAAGAGAAAGGGGGATGGTGAAGGGTCGCCAGTGGCGAGATTCACTGTTTCCGGTTTCTTCATCATCTGCCTATCAGCTCTGCTGACGGGCGAGAATGTGTGAATGGATAATTGAAGTTTAATTTTTTTTTTTTTTTTTTAAATTTAAAGCCATTTTTAAAAATAACATTCTTTAAAATCTGAAAGTTTTAAGAAAAAACGATTTATTTTTCAAATGTCACTACAAAAAATGTGAAACTGTGGGCAGCTAGAGATTTCCATAAGTTGATAAGAGAAGAAAATAGAACAACGGGATAAATGACCTGCTTCTTTGGGGATTTTCTCTGTAGCAGGGCGGACATTGGGGTGGTGATTAGATTAAACATGACATAGCATTAGGTGGCGTTTATATCGGTGGGTGGTGTGTCTTAGAGAACAGGTTTGAATAGGTTGGTGGTGTGTCTTAGAGAACAGGTTTGAATAGGTTGGTGGTGTGTCTTAGAGAACAGGTTTGAAAATTTTGGTGGTGGGTCTTAGAGAACAGGTTAAAATAGGTTGGTAGTGTGTCTTAGAGAACAGGTTTGAATAGGTTGGTGGTGTGTCTTAGAGAACAGGTTTGAATAGGTTGTTGGTGTGTCTTAGAGAACAGGTTTGAATAGGTTGTTGGTGTGTCTTAGAGAACAGGTTTGAATAGGTTGGTGATGTGTCTTAGAGAACAGGTTTGAATAGGTTGGTGGTGTGTCTTAGAGAACAGGTTTAACTAGGTTGGTAGTGTGTCTTAGAGAACAGGTTTGAATAGGTTGTTGGTGTGTCTTAGAGAACAGGTTTGAATAGGTTGGTGATGTGTCTTAGATAATACGTTTGAATAGGTTGGTGGTGTGTCTTAGAGAACAGGTTTAACTAGGTTGGTAGTGTGTCTTAGCGAACAGATTTGACTAGGTTGGGCGGTGTGTCTTAGAGAACAGGTTTGACTAGGTTGGTGGTGTGTCTTAGAGAACAGATTTTACTAGGTTGGTGGTGTGTCTTAGAGAACAGGTTTGAATAGGTTGGTGGTGTGTCTTAGAGAACAGGTTTGAATAGGTTGGTGGTGTGTCTTAGAGAACAAGTTTGAATAGGTTGGTGGTGTGTCTTAGAGAACAGATTTTACTAGGTTGGTGGTGTGTCTTAGAGAACAGGTTTGAATAGGTTTGTGGTGTGTCTTAGAGAACAGGTTTGAATAGGTTGGTGGTGTGTCTTAGAGAACAAGTTTGAATAGTTTGGTGGTGTGTCTTAGAGAACAGATTTTACTAGGTTGGTGGTGTGTCTTAGAGAACAGGTTTGAATAGGTTGGCTGTGTGTCTTAGAGAACAGGTTTGAATAGGTTGTTGGTGTGTCTTAGAGAACAGGTTTGAATAGGTTGGTGGTGTGTCTTAGAGAACAGGTTTGAATAGGTTGGATGGTGTGTCTTAGAGGAACAGGTTTGAATAGGTTGGTGGTGTGTCTTAGAGAACAGGTTTGCATAGGTTGGTGGTGTTTGCTAGAGAGGAGGTTTCACAATATGGGTTTTCGTTCTATTTCTTCGTTGAAGATGGCTCTTTGCCGAATGGTTCGTTGTTTTGCTGTGTCTAGTCAGGCTCATACATACCCTGTTTGTTACCTCTTGTCAGGCTCATACATACCCTGTTTGTTACGTCTCGTCAGTCTCATACATACCCTGTTTGTTACGTCTCGTCAGTCTCATACATACCCTGTTTGTGACCTCTTGTCAGGCTCATACATAACCTGTTTGTGACCTCTTGTCAGGCTCATACATACCCTGTTTGTTGCGTCTTGTCAGGCTCATACATACCCTGTTTGTGACCTCTTGTCAGGCTCATACATTCCCTGTTTGTGACGTCTTGTTAGGCTAATACATACCCTGTTTGTTACGCCTCGTCAGTCTCATACATACCCTGTTTTTTACGTCTAGTCAGGCTCATACATACCCTGTTTGTTACGTCTAGTCAGGCTCATACATACCCTGTTTGTTACGTCTAGTCAGGCTCATACATACCCTGTTTGTGGGCGTCTTGTCAGGCTCATACATACCCTGTTTGTTACGTCTATTCAAGTTCATACATACCCTGTTTGTTACGTCTAGTCAGGCTCATACATACCCTGTTTGTTACGTCTAGTCAGGCTCATACATACCCTGTTTGTGGACGTCTTGTCAGGCTCATACATACCCTGTTTGTGACGTTTTGTCAGGCCCATACATACCCTGTTTGTGACGTCTTGTCAGGCTCATACATACCCTGTTTGTGGACGTCTTGTCAGGCTCATACATACCCTGTTTGATGACGTCTTGTCAGGCTCATACATACCCTGTTTGTGGACGTCTTGTCAGGCTCATACATACCCTGTTTGTGGACGTCTTGTCAGTCTCATACATACCATGTTTGTGACGTCTTGTCAGGCTCATACATACCTTGTTTGTGACGTCTTGTCAGGCTCATACATACCTTGTTTGTGACGTCTTGTCAGGCTCATGCATACCCTGTTGTTGAATACTGGGTCTATAGGGGTATAGACACCAGCACCTATATGACTAGTTGTCTAGGGTTGTACTAATAGTTAGCAACTCATTCCTTGTTGCATCCTGTCCTACTGAGTAGGAGTGATAGTAAATAGTAATGCTCTACTGGGTCTATAACTTACACTAACAAAGATTAACTATAAGACTATACGAATAACTCAAAAAAACGCCTTTGTGAATATAACAGAGAATGACATTTAATGCTAAAGAATTAACAACAAATTAAACCAACAGATACTCAATATGTACACTGACAAAATAATTAAGACAAATCTAGGAACATGACCCGACTTCCCTGGTCAGTGGGGTGGGTCGAGTAGATGATTGACGGGTCGCCTATCGTCGCTGCTTCAACCGCTCCGCAGTCAAGCGTATCGTCTCCCAATTGGATCGGGCGATGTCTTCCCCTGACGTCCGTCCGCGGTCACGCAATTGCCACTAGCACTGAGCCACAGCTAGGGTTGGTCAACGCGATGATCTCTCTTTCAACGGTTCACATACGTGAGGCAAGGCCACCTTGTCCCTTCCTCTCAACACCAGAACGTCTTCTGCCTGGTCTGTTCCTCTGGAGTGTTACTTAGTAGTTCTAACCTACTAGTACTAACTTTACTATACTAGCTGAAAACAATAATATCGACAAGCCTTAACTGACTATAAATACATCAATTTCATCAATACATATATAAGACTGATAAGCATTTAACCCTAACCTATACACAATACATTTGAACTATTCAACTATTCTAACTATAACTACTCAAACCTGAAAACAGACTTCTCAGCTAGGCTCACAACTCCCCACAGTCCTATCACCTTAGGTCTAAGAGTGATCTGTGTTCTTCTGAGAGCGAGAGAACGCCTTAAGGTTTGGGTAGAGTATATAAGGACCTCTGGCCATGCCACGATGGCGTCTGTCCTACATTTCTAGCAATTCTATTGGTAGAATCTTAATAGTTCTGGGTGGTACCTGTGCCAACTTTCTTCTGGTTGGTCAGACCCTAAGTCCCAGTAACTTTTTGTTGACCCCCTTCAACTTCGACTATCAGACTTTGTCCTTGCAAAAACAATGTAGCATCCCTACAAAAATGGCTAGCCTAAATATCACATTTCGCCCTTATAAACTGTAGGCGACCTTTCACCAGCGTCCCCAACTTTTACTCTTTGTCCCTCCAAGTTAACTGAGCGTCCCTAACAGAATTAAAAATATGTTGGTTGGGTCTAACACCTATCCCC
Organism: Radix auricularia; assembly: GCA_002072015.1. Lineage (NCBI taxonomy): Eukaryota > Metazoa > Mollusca > Gastropoda > Lymnaeidae > Radix > Radix auricularia. Next base: position 81,585 of record MUZC01001336.1, read on the forward strand.
AACGGTTCTAAAATATGTAAGCTTCTCAACCTATTATTGAGGGACTCAACACCTGTTTTTACGTCTTGTTAGGCTCATACATAAGCTGTTTGTGACCTCTTGTCAGGCTCATACATACCCTGTTTGTGACCTCTTGTCAGGCTCATGCATACCCTGTTTGTGACGTCTTGTTAGGCTAATACATACCCTGTTTGTGACGTCTTGTCAGGCTCATACATGCCCTGTTTGTGACGTCTTGTCAGGCTCATACATACCCTGTTTGTGACGTCTTGTCAGGCCCATACATACCCTGTTTGTGGACGTCTTGTCAGTCTCATACATACCCTGTTAGTGACGTCTTGTCAGGCTCATACATACCCTGTTTGTGACCTCTTGTCAGGCTCATGCATACCCTGTTTGTGACGTCTTGTCAGGCTCCTACATACCCTGTTTGTGACCTCTTGTCAGGCTCATGCATACCCTGTTTGTGACGTCTTGTCAGGCTCCTACATACCCTGTTTGTGACGTCTTGTCAGTCTCATACATACCCTGTTTGTGACCTCTTGTCAGTCTCATACATACCATGTTTGTGACGTCTTGTCAGGCTCATACATACCCTGTTTGTGACCTCTTGTCAGGCTCATACATACCCTGTTTGTGTCGTCTTGTCAGGCTCATACATACCCTGTTTGTGACGTCTTGTCAGGCTCATACATACCCTGTTTGTGACGTCTTGTCAGGCTCATACATACCCTGTTTGTGGACGTCTTGTCAGGCTCATACATACCCTGTTTGTGACCTCTTGTCAGGCTCATACATACCCTGTTTGCACTTTAACTATCTACTTGTATGCCTGAGAGGAGTTTTGAATATGTCGATGGTGTTGTTTAGAGATGAGATTTGTCATGTGAGTTTTTAAAAACAAAGACAATTCATTTAAAGATTTTTGTAAGAGGAGTTTAACTATAAAGATAATTTATGCGTGGATAGTCGATGTGAGTGAAGATTCCCTGCAAAATTATTTAATAACATAATAAGCAACTACTTAATTTGAACCCTTAACTTTGCCTCATGGAGATGTTAAAGAACCGCGAACTAAAATGTATCTTAGAAGAAGGGATACATCTCCTAACCCGTGAGACTCGGTAATGGAGTGTTATATAGATATCTACGCGTCACATAAAGAATAGCGTATTCAGCGCTCACCGGAAGTTGACCAAAATGAGAGATTATGTCTCCTAATGATCATGTCGGCAGAGAGGAAAGTTCCTTTGTTCATGAGCCGCGCCAAAGGCCGAACCGCATGACCTTCTAGAACAATGTCTGGTCCACTTCATGAAGTCGCCGAAGGCAAGTCGACCTAGTCGGTGTGTCCGATGTGACTCGTGATCACAAGATTGGAAATCGTAATACAGTTTTCTGGGCAGCATCTTGAACCTAATGACTTCTCTCAACAATACGACGGTCGGATGTTCTTAATGATCACGTGATGGTGTAAGGGAAATATAACAATAATCATGTTTCTTATGGGGCTAATGATCACGTGATTGTGTAGGGCATATAAATAATATAATAGTCCAAGTCACTGGATCTGTAACGCTGAGGAGCGATGTACGACAGTCTACAGCAGTTAGTTTAGTTGAAAAATCGTGTGTTGATGAGCGCTGTAAAAATATTTAATATGATGACGTCATTGTTTGGTGTGCATCGGTGCGCAAAATACAACCCCTATTATTATTATTAAATACTTTGCGTACATTTCATAAAGTTTAATAATTCGTATTTTTCAAAAAAGGACAAGTTAGTTGGTCTTTAAAAAAAAGGTTGGCGCCGTAGGCGCCCAAAAAAAGGGGGCGCCGCAGGCGCCACGGCGCCCCGGCACAATCTAGTTCAACAATACCAGGGTATTGATGCATTTATCATCACGTGATGGTGTAAGAGAAATTAACATGTACATTCATATAGGGAATTACCATGGACAGCATTTATAAATTTTAAACAAAACTACAGCTAATTTTTTTTATTAATTAAAACAAACTATCATGTATTAACTTGAGTGATGTCTTATCTTGTATTACGTTGTTCAGTCCATCAGCAATCTATAGAGTTCCCAGTTGATGTTCCTCTCTGACTGGAAATAGCGTCCACCAAAATTACTGTCTAGTCCAAACATTTAAAGAAAAACTGCGCTCCGTCCACAAAAAAACAACAACTCTACTTAACAATAAACGGCCAATGTCCAGTTCATCATATCATACTTTGGCTAAAAAGATTGCCAGAAATTAATGATATCAGTTGTCGTGAAGGCAGTAATCTCCTTTAGTTTCTACGATATTTTTATAAGAAAAGTTCTTTATTTTTCCCCATCTCAATACTTTTTAAATATAAACTTCGTGAAGCAAGATTTCCTCATTAGGTTATTAATTTTATGCACAATTTTACGATACCGGGGTTATAGAGGTTGATGCAAGGAAGCTGGAAAATCATGGAACTCAACAGAGACTTTGGCACAAGTCAGGGAACTCAGGGAACTAAACGGAGACTTTGGCACAAGTCAGGGAACTCAGAGAACTAAACGGAGACTTTGGCACAAGTCAGGGAACTCAGAGAACAAAACGGAGACTTTGGCACAAGTCAGGGAACTCAGAGAACTAAACGGAGACTTTGGCACAAGTCAGGGAACTCAGAGAACTAAACGGAGACTTTGGCACAAGTCAGGGAACTCAGAGAATGAATCGATTGGAATTAATAAACTGGACTTTTCAAATCTCTCTCCCAACCCCCCTTTCCCCACCCTCCCAATGAACAATTTAAGATTTATGTTGGATGTTGAAAAAAGAAGGATGCTGGGATACTGCTGCTGACTGTTGAATGAAAAAAAAGTTTGGGGGGGGGGGGGAGGGGGTAACAACCCGCATGACCTTATTAGTATTCATAGCTTTAAAAGCCGGGATGTCGGCCGTACATTGAGAAAGATTAACTTGGCAGACACTTTCAAGAACTCGCAGTCACTGCCAAGGTTTCCTGAGAGGACGGAAGTAAGGTACTAAATGTTGATGTTCGCTGTATTTGGTGTGTAATTCGGTCTTCTGTTGGTATCAATACACTTGTGTATGTAGAACAAGAGTTGCAGGACAACATAGTCATACAGCTTGTTGAAATTAATCTACGTGTTACGCAATTCTCTTTGTTTTTTTTTAAAATGAAAACCTTCATCATATTTATATTTCCCATCCGATCGAAATAATCTGAATTCGACAGATTACAAGCAAAACTCTGGCCTATTATCATTTGGGTGATAGTGAAGAGACAAGAAGTGAAGTGTATTGAAAAGCATATAATAAAATATAAAACAACTTTAAAAAAAAAACAATGAGGGATATTCTGTCAACTCTAGAAATTGTTCATCGAATCCATGTCTGTAGAAAGAACACATAGATAAGCTATTATCAAAATAAACGATGATGAAAAAGACAATGGAAATCAAGAGAAAAATTAAAATAAAACAATTCAATACTATTGATAAAAAAATAATAACCCGCCATTTGACAGCCCTCCATGCGAAGAAATAGATTGGATTCACTTCGCTTAATCCAAAGATCGATTACAACTAAAACAAAATTTAATGTCAATATTTAAGAAATAAAAGAGTCGGTTATGACAGAATCGCTAAAATGCTAATGGTAGCCGATTACTGTCGTCGCGCCAGGACTAAATTCTTTCGAGGGGAAGGAAAAGGGAGAAAACTGAGGAGGGTTTAGCCAGCGGCGTGCTAACGGTGAGGTGGGGTGGGGCCCGGCGGTTCATTTGCAACGAAAACCAGCAAGTGCTTAGGAGAAATGTAATAGCGGTGGGAGAAAAACGGAGTATCGAGTCGTGATTTATCATGTCGTAATTATTAAATAGTCGAATCTGTACGTCTCGTCAGTGATGTGTTAGAGCGCGTGGGTAGACAGGATATGACCCGTGGGTGGACGTCATACGACCCTTGTGATGACACGCTTTGACACGGAGTTGACACGCATTGACACGGAGTTGACACACAATGACCTAAAGTTGACACACGCTTACACGGAGTTGACATCTTATATGACGTCACATTCTGTTGATGTCATCTGGAAGCGTCATAACCTTATGTTACCAAGCTGTTCGTCTCTGTCCATCAAGCAAACATCTGTGGATAATAATAACACTGTCATATGTGTTCAACTCATTGTTGGGAATTTATTCTTTAATCGTCAGAGAAATGCTTCACAGAGGTGAGTTGTTTGGATCATTGTGCTTTCATGTTTACCTCCTTTGTCCAGTGCTGTATTAACACTGTTATTTAATCTGGTAAACGTGCTGCAGGAATCAATGTATCTGTTACATGTTCACCAGTTACTTAATACTTTCCCCCCTTGATTAATTAGTAAATTTGATAAGTAGAGTTTTTGTTTTAGACATTTCCCTTGAGTATTACTTTTTAAACAATCTGATTGTATTTGAGGGTGGCGCGTCTTAAAATTGAGTTCATTTTTATTCTCTTTTGTCTAAATTAATTACTTGCATGTGTGTAAAGATATTTCTTAATTTACTTAGATATTTAGTAATAATGATGACAAACATAGAAACCGTCGTCTCAAAGAGAACAAGTTAAGATTATAGTAATCAAATCTACAGTACAGTCGTATAGACAAGACATACTACTGAAGTCAACATTGAAAATAATGTCTCTAGATCTCTTGATAGAACAATGTTTTATAGTTTTACAAGATGACCCGCGGCGTAGCATACGCTTCCGACTTGCTCATCATAGACAGTGCAAATGACGCGGGGGGTGGGGGTGGAATGAGAGAATGGACACAAACAGCAGCATGAAGTAATGAAAACAAAAAGCGAGAAATGTGGAGACTATTGCATAGCGGTTGTTGTTACCTGCCCCCCACCCTTTACTACCATCCCTTGCCAACCATAAATTGTGATTTTCCGACTCAAGGATTAGTCATTTTCGCAAAAAATGGGGGGGAAAACAGGCAGAAAAAAACAACATTTGATTTTGTTTTAAAATTGTTCCATCTGGGAATTGAACCCAGGACTTTCCGGAGGCAAGGTGGACGTTATTGCCATTACAACAAAAATCATATGTTAATCTGTGGAAGAAAAACGCAAGTGAGCGCAGGAAGCATTGTTGCCACCCCTTTTTTTTTCTTTTCATCCCACTCCGCTTGCCCACTGTGAGCTTTCGACCCCAGCTCGGGTCATTCGTCATGCTCACTTGCACATGTCGTTTAGATTAATTATATAAAGAATCACAGATTTATGTTTTATAGTTTTTCTTAACAGAGCCATGTTTTATGTTTTTTTTAATCGAACCATGTTTTATAGTTCTATTGACAGAACCATATTTTATGTTTTCTTGACCGAGCCATGTTTTATAGTTTTATTGACAGAGCCATGTTTTTCTAGTTTTATTGACAGAGCCATGTTTTGTAGTTCTATTGACAGAGCTATGTTTTATGTTTTCTTGACCGAGCAATGTTTTATATCTTTATTGACGGAGCCATGTTTTATAGTTCTATTGACGGAGCCATGTTTTATGTTTTCTTGACCAAATCCATTTTACTAGTTTCCTTGAATGAGCAATGTGTTTTTTAATTTGTTATTGACAAAGTCATGTTTTATGGTTTCCTTGACATAGTCACGTTTTATAATTTCCCTGACAGAGCCATTTCTTATAAGTTTATTGACCGAGCCCTGTTTATTTTCCTACTGGGCTATCCTCCCCACCCCACCCCACGCACCCCACCTTTTCTCATAACGCTCCCCTTCCCGTTTGATCTGACTTTATGATGGCAAGACCTGGCTTATAAGATGTACGCCTGGACCTGCCTACTAGCTCTTTGATGCCAGGAGATGGAATTTAACCAATTAACTTGGTTGTACAATTGAAGTTCAAGGGTCGGTCTCATTTTATCGAAGATATGTAAAGCCTGAGGTTAAAAGGTCAAGACACATTGGCTGAATATACCTCTGACCTCTACATGCATAAAGAAAAACAACATTCCAACAAGCAATACTTAAAGAAGCAGTAATAAATTACTTTGTCAGTCCCTTAACCATATATTTGAATTGAGCACTTTTTGGCATATCAATCATCTACTACCTGGCATATCAATCATCTACTACCT
>MUZC01001337.1:4604-15545 GCA_002072015.1 Radix auricularia
TCTATCGAGCCTGTGTCATCAGTACACTACTATATGGGAGCGAGACATGGACCACTTATACATCACAAGAGCGTAAGCTTAACAGCTTCCATTTAAGATGCTTGCGCCGCATCCTTGGTATTAAATGAACGCGGGCCAATACCCAAAGCATGTTCTCAATTCTTAGTGAAAGACGCCTGAGGTGGCTAGGACATGTCAAAAGAATGAGCCCCGGCCGCATCCCGAAGGACCTCCTATATGGTGAACTTGCTTCAGGAAAGAGGAAAACAGGTCGCCCACGCTTGCGATTTAAAGATGTCTGTCAGAGGGACATGAAAGCAGCCAAAATACATACAAGTGACTGGGAGTGTAAGGCAGAAGACCGATCTATGTGGCGCACAGTTGTCAAAGAGGGCGTCATAGTAGCCGAGGAGTGAAGAATGGAGGAGGCTGCAGACAGAAGAGCTAGGAGAAAGGCCAAAACATTTGGAAGCACAGAACTCGTGTGTAAAAACTGTGGCAAAGACTGTCACTCAAGGATAGGCAACCCAATGGTGATGCACCATCGTCTCGCGAGACGGAAGGATGCCGAATAATGCAGTTAGAGGACAACAAGTTCTTTGGCATTCATTTTGTAAAGTAAAGAGTAAAGACCTACTATTAACTATTAGTAGCCTATCACTATCATTATTGTAAAAACTTTGGTTTTAAATTTTGAGTTCAGAATACACTTTAAAAAATATTATTATTCCCTACCAATTTTTGTGTCATAGTAAGTAACTGTTACACACTGCATTGAGAGAAAATGATTTAGATGGTTAAACTTCAACTTAAAAAAATAAAAACTTTTAGGGAAGTTACAATTTATACTAAGGTTGTTAAAACCGCTCCTTTTTGAGAACTGGTTAACCGTTTAAAAAAACACCTTATGTTTTGAGAACCAATAAGAGAATTTTCACCTCGCGTCGTCTGGTGGTGACACCAAAGCCGGCTTCATCAGCTTGCGCTCAGCTCTTTTTTGCGACACCCTCAATTCAGCGAAATTAAATACATAATCTTCCAAACAAACAAGTAAACACTTATGATTTATAGTAAATTTTTAATTCAGTGTCTTTGTTTTTTTTTACTCATGATTATCCGTTCTAATTAAGAGGGCCGGTTAGACCGTTCTGAGAGCTAGCAAGGTAATTTTCTTAAGTTTTAAAAACCCATGCCTTGGCTCGTCCGTTGTGTTTACCTCTCTTGTGAGTGATGCCGGTCAACTTGCAAATTAAAAAATAATAATAATAAAATTATTAAGCCCAGGGAGTATACTGTTATGATAAAATGGAATTACCATATTAATTTTCAATCCCCAATTTGACAGAATTATTGAATTTTGCAGCGCACACGACGATAACCCCCCCCCAATCCTTCCTGTTCCAATAGGGTTTGAGCTTCACTTAGCCGTACTCCCCTTCCAACGCATACCAAATACATTTTTAAAGAAAATATCAGTTTCAATATTAATGTCGTCATCTTACGTCAAATGCCTTTGACTTGAATTTGAGAACCAATTAATGATTAATCTCTGCTACGTTTATCAAATGACTCTCGTAATATAAATAGTCATGGGTGTCGCAAGGATTTTTTCTAGGGTGGGGGGGGGCATAAAAATCATGTTTTTTAATTTAACTGACAATGCCATACAGGTTCAATTTTCAATTAAATATAAGTTAAGTATAACATAAGGGACAAAAACTTAGAAATTAATAAGACTCACAAATTAGTGCTGTAATAGCTAAAAATACAACATATATTAATGCATTTAATAAATTAAAAATGTAAGTTCTCACAAAAAAATTAAACTTTGCTGTGAAATAATATCCGTGTAGAAACTGCAGAAATACCAAAGATGTACATAAGAAATTAGTTATTGGCACCAAAAAAAATACAAACAGAAAAGTAGAGTAATTGCAGGATTCCAAAATGCCATTATTAGAAGATTTTGGGGCTACTGCAGCATCTGACTTATCATTGGCATTGAGGACATTGAGGCATTGTTTCTGCAAAATGTGATTCAAGGAGTTCAGTTGGGATTTGTCATCAAACCATGCACAAAATATTAAGATTTCAACAGAGATAGCCACATGCAAAGCAAAGGCAGATGACACAAAGGCTCTCATGATGATGGAAACAATTTTGTTTCATTAATTAAAGCCAAAGCAGTTGGACTCATTATTTAAAAGACAAATTCCAGAAAATTGCAACAAACTGGGTCCATTTGTTTTTTTTACAATCCTATTTTGTGGCATGCATGATTTAGCACTTTGTGGAAAAGAATCAAATTCTGGTAATTTTGATGACCTGTTAGAGTTCATGTTGAATCTGGAGATACAGTTCTTGGAAATCATTGTCAATTGTTCTTGTAGTGCCAAGTATATCTCGGTAACTACATAAAACACTATAATTGAAATTTGTGGGCCTCTCTTGCGTGAAGACTTTGTTCATAAAGGAAATAATTCAGATGCCTTTTCTATACTTACCCACCAGAAAAATGAGCAGATGTCACTTGGTGTTACCCAAAAGCAGCATCAGCACTTGTACATTGCAGTTCACATAAACTATAAAGTAAATCTTGTTGTGAACGATTTAAATAATGTGAATGCTATACGAAACACAATTGAAACAATTAAGTAAATTAAATATTTTTTTCCCAGAGAGTAATTAGTGAAGAAAACTAAATCAAAATGTTTCTTTGCTTATGTGAGACTAGATGGACACAGAAATATAAATTTTAAAAGTTTGCATATTTTTGCAAACTATGTGACAGAAAATTTATTTGGAACAATCAGTAATGTAATCAGTTTATGTTTGATAAGTGTACAATGTCTTCAATGTAATTAACTTGAAGTGAATTTAGTTCAGTTTTATTGACATTTTTCTTAAATGTAGGGGGAGGCAAATGCCCCCCCCAGCCTACGCCCATGTAAATCGTAACAGTACAGCCACCACCTTGACCGCACTGTGTGTTAGCTCTCATACAGTGCCTCAACAATTTAGCAAATCACACAAAAATTTTTAATCATTCCTTAGCGGTAGGTGAACTAAAACTAATAGTGATGAAAAATTTTCCCTCTAAGGTTCGTTGATCAGTCAACAAACTTAGAAAACTTAGAAAATAAACAATATTTTAAAAACAAAATAAAGAAATAATAATTTTATTTATAGCATTGATCCTGAAAATAAAATTATAATTAAAACAAAGACTTAAGTGCGTGACGCGAGCAGCAGAATTGAGGTCACAAAATGTGGAGAAAAAATGCATTGATGATTTCTGATTGGGAAAATTTGAACCACACTTAAAAAAATCGTAACTTTAAAATCATTAATCCTAAAATTATAATTTTGGTGTTAAAGTTTACTTAAAAATTAGCTCTATTTAACTATGCTATTGTTTTTTAAAAAAGTATTTTTAAGTTAATTTTTTTACCAAAGTTAACCACTTAACAACCTTATTATCAAAATGATCATGAGAAAAAAAAGCCAAAAACAATAAAATAAAAAGAATTGGCTGATCCGAAGAATCTTGACCGTGATGTCAACGGTTGCTGCAAAAGAGAGTTCTATAAATTCTAAAAGGATTATATAAAAAATGGAAGGTTTTAGAGTTTGGGTTCGGCCTAGGTTAAGTATAGCTTTAGAATTTTTGGAAAATGGAAGGTTTTAGGGTATGGGTTAGGTACAGCTAAAGAATTTTAATTTTAGCTTTTTTAAGGACATTGCATAGCAACAAAGATGGCTGCCAGTCAGAGGCGGATCAAGAATGCATGGGGCCCTTGGCTGCCAATCCACCTGGGGCCCGATTCAGCCACCTTTATTATACAATATTATAAGTTTGGGGCCCTTAAATCATCTGGGGCCCCTGGCTTTAGCTCAGTCAGCACCCCCTTAATCCACCATAGCTGCCGGTAATGGCCTCATTGGGCCATGGTCGATAAAGTATGATTTTACCGAAGAATTTAGCTAGTAGTAACCTAGTAACTAGTCTGTACTGTACTACTAATATTTATTAACTCATTCACTACTAAGCACAAAAACCAAAACACCAACTGAAATACTAAGCAAAGGGAGATTACTATCAAGAACATACAGCCCCACATTAAATAAAAATATTTTAAAACATCTAAATGAAAATTTAAAATAACAAAACATGCACCAAAAGAAAGAAAATTGGATGAGCTTTTAAAAATGTATAGGTTGATGCACTTTTATTCACAAATATAGTTTATATAAATCTGGAAAAGTGTTTTTTTTGAAAATTTACGTCACTATTTTTGGGCATTGACCTCCGTTGTTTGTCACTTTTTATTGTTTTATTGTCTCTTAACCCTTTCAGAAACATCTTATCCACTGAAAATTTAAATTTTGTAATTTGTTACTTGATTCTAATCATGATATTGATGTAGAGGAATTTATATATGTCCTCATTAGTAACCTCCTTCCACAAGGTGTCTTTCTGGCTGTTTGCTGCGGCTACGCATATTGTTTCTTTCAGCAATTAACAAATCTACCATGGCAGAGTTCAAGAAAAGCTTGAAGTAGTCTATGGACTATGGGACTGCTGTCAATAGGAAGAAAATGATTTCCCCTATTATTTCATTAAAATAATATACGTTGTCTGTAAAACTGAGCAAATTGTCTGACCAAGATTCAGTGTCTCTATCACTCTCGTTAGCTTGATTCGGATCAATTATTATTATTATTATCAGCAATATCAGTGTCACTATCAAACTCTATTCCTCCTAATTGTTTGAGTTATTAACTGCTGCCTAATTAGACGTTGCAGCAGCAAAGAAAATAGTCAAGAAAATGAAAGGCCATTGCATAAAAATATTCAGAAACCACACTTTAAAATTTCCCCAAATATAGTCGGACTTCTCATAGTTCTAAGCCACACAACTTTCAAACTGTTTTTTTTTTTTACAAAATCAGTGAGGTTTCTACTTTTCAAAAAGCAGAGAGCTATTGAAGGCTATTTGCACAGTAACGATCTTGCTCGCGAGTTCGCGTGATGTATGAGCGTTGCTAGGTGTCATGTCGCATTTGGGCCCATTAGTAGCGAGGGGGGCATGTCGCATTCAGTTCATTCAGTCGCATTAGTAGCAATTGAGTTCATTACCGTATATACTCGAGTATAAGCCGAGACCCCTAATTTTACCACAAAAAACTGGGGAAAAAGTATTGACTCGAGTATAAGCCTAGGGTGGGAAATGCGAAATGCAGCAGCTACTGGTAAATTTCAAAAATAATAGATACCAATAAAATTACATTAAAACACATAATATTTATTTCAAAGAGAAACAGTAAATTAGCTATATAAGTGGAAAAGAGGAGGAGGACGTCCGCCTCAGTCTCTTCTCTCTGACGTCACTGGTTGCTAGACGCCAATCAGCAGGCGATCTAGCAACCAGTGGAGACGGGGCGGGCAGCGGCGGCTTCTAGTATTCTGCTGAGCGGAGGAGGTCTTGGCATGTCAGTCTCCGCTCTCCTCTCGATTACGTCACTGGTCGCTAGACGCCAGTCGGGAGGCGATCTAGCAACCAGTGGAGGCGGGGCGGGCTGCAGTGACTAGATCAGTTTAGGCAGGCGGGCTGCAGTGACTACAGGCTAATATCTGGCTGCAGAGCGGCGGCATTTTCTGGGGTCATTTTGTTTTCACGCGAGTATAAGCCGAGGGGGTGCTTTTTCAGCACAAAAAATGTGCTGAAAAAGTCGGCTTATACTCGAGTATATACGGTCGGTACTCCTTTTGAGCTTTTGAACCTTCAACTTTGACATATTTTAATTAATTCTAACCAATAGTTAAATGGCTTTTGCACACGGCCACTTCTTATGAATGAAACAATGAGAACAAAGCAGTAGTACAGTACATGTAATACATGTAGTCAAAATGAGGTTGAAGGATGAATGGTTGCCAATGACAACAAGTCTGCACACGGTACATTTTATTATTCCATACGATCCCCTCAGCTTACAATGGACTTAGAATTCCTTCGGTAACTTGATGCTAATAGGACTAACCAACAACAATGGTGTGGGAGATTGAGAGTGGGGGTGGGTAAACTGTCTGTAGTCTGTTATATTATATATTTTAAAATCTGGGGAGCCTTGTTTACAGTAAGCAGCCTATGATTTTGGTATCGTCCCATCACTAGCGTTAATAAATGATAATGTTCATGCACGTGTTTTTGGAGTTTTTTTTAACACAACAGCATTGCCGTTATTTGTTTGATGAAGNGCGGCTTCTAGTATTCTGCTGAGCGGAGGAGGTCTTGGCACGTCAGTCTCCGCTCTCCTCTCGATTACGTCACTGGTTGCTAGACGCCAGTCGGGAGGCGATCTAGCAACCAGTGGAGGCGGGGCGGGCTGCAGTGACTAGATCAGTTTAGGCAGGCGGGCTGCAGTGACTACAGGCTAATATCTGGCTGCAGAGCGGCGGCATTTTCTGGGGTCATTTTTTTTTTCACTCGAGTATAAGCCGAGGGGGTGCTTTTTCAGCACAAAAAATGTGCTGAAAAAGTCGGCTTATACTCAAGTATATACGGTACTTAGACTTTGACTCCTAAAGCCTGAGTAGTCCTACGACTAGGTTTAAGTGTGTAAGACTTTAACTCATAAAGTCGTAAAGCGTCTCTTCCCGCTATCCCTAAAGCGTCACAATGCGTCCCTAGATACAAATCTTGTTAGAAATGAGATCTCAGAGAGTAAAAACTCTTCAATGCTTGAAAAACGATGTATTCGACTTCTGGCAATGGCGGCCGTTGCCGGCACTAGTGTTATTGCTCGATTCGCGATGTTTTTTGGTAGTTTTAACGTTTTTTTTCTTTTCGAAGATACGTTTTCGTTATACTTTATTACTAAAATAATAGTACTAAACTACAGGTAATATTGTTTCAAACTCAGTACGGTCTTTTGGATTCGTAAAATAACCATTCTTAGCCTTAAAAATGAAGTCAGTATAACAATAATATTATAAATGGATTTTATGCAAATTTTTTAATTTCATAACCGGTTGATCGCAATACGGGAAATCCTTGCGGGACTGAGGCGGAAGTTTATTGAAAACCTTCTGGGGCTTTAAGAGTTAATTAAGAAGACTAACTTCCTAGCTAAGACTAAGTCAAGTTAGTATAGTGTAGTATAGTCTAAGTTAGAATTTTGAATTTAGGGTTAGGGTTAGGTTTAGTTTTAGAATTTTAATAGTTGAATTTTCCAATTTCTTTCGATCCCGTCATATCAACAAAGATGGCGGCCATGTTGAGTGGGAACGTTATTTAGGATTTTACCATACTTTTTACTATGCTAACCCAAACCCTTAATTAGGTACTTCGATAATTGTTCGCGCATCCTTCTGCGCATGTTGAAAAAAATCGCAAAGTACAGTGTCAGTCCTTCTGTTCGGGCTTAAGCGATGACGGTGGGTTTTGCGTTTTACGTCACAGTTTTTTAATATTTGTGTTTTTTGTCATCAGTGATGAGGAGAATACATTTAGTCGATCACACTGGTATCATTTTCACGCAGGTTGTGTGTGCGAGCGATGAGAGGTTTTATTCTCATTGGTCGGTATGTGCGTAAAACACGTAATATAACTTTATTTTGGGATTATAGATAAAGGAGTTAACATATTAGTGTAATTTATTCATTTTATGACTCAAATCAATTTATTTTGTTGAAAACAACTGCTGGTATAAGAAGTTATTGCTTTTCAATCGTGATGAGCTGAGTCTAAACCTAAGTAAATGTCGATCGTCATCGAGTGACCTCCCTTAAGTGCCTTAGGAAAACTAATACTAGTAGTATTAGTAATCTATAGTTAACTAATACTAATAGTTACTATAGACTATAGTTAATTAACAAATAAAAATTCTAAATCTAAACCTTAAAAAAAAAAAGGAAGAGTACCCAGAATTAATTGTTATATCACCCATTTGGGAACGTATAATCGGATTCAACCAAAAGTATATATAGAGTATAGTATAGTATAGTGTAAGCTTGTTAACGGTTAACCGGTTAGCCGGTCCTCAGATCAGGATCTTTATTCAGGACCGCAGGACCGTGTAACCGAAAAGAAAACAACAACAACAAACAAAAAAAAACAAACAAACAAAAAACACTAGCGGTAACGTAGTGAAAAAAAACAACACAAGCTGTAACGCGCCTCTCCCTCTCGCTTTGTCACCGTGAGTAAAAGCGGTACCACGATCCAGCAGACAAGTAGCCTAGGTTTGCATTCAAACTAATCAAACCTTCAGTCTCCAAGCTGTAAGAGTGCGTACATGACGCGTTATAGCCTTGCTTCACTGAAGTTCACAACTAATAGTACTAGTTACTAACAGTGCGTGTTTGATGTCAACAACGGTCAAGGCCGAGGATGTTTCTATTTATATTTATTATAGTCTGTTTCTTATAAAGACAAAGAAAGCTATAAAAGCATATGACCCTGTGACCCAGTGGCGGATTTAGCTTTGTCTGCGTGGGGGGGCCAAGAGAATTTTCCGGGGGCGCTGAAAATGTTACTAAAAACAGATTTTTGGGTAAATACTAGGGCTGTTACCGATTAATTTAAATTTAATTGTTCACTTTTGAAAAATTAATGATTAATTAATCGTTAATTTTGATTAAAGCCAAAAATTTTAATTTATGATGTCATAAGTAACACTTATTTAACGTTCTGATAAAACTCTAAATAACACTAGAATGTCTCCTTTATATATCAACTTTTCACCAACTCCGCAAAAGTGTGTTGACATTAATTGGTTCAAGTGATGAGCGGGTCTAATTGACAATGTAATCAGCAGAACTGAACAATCATTGACATGGAATTGATGTAACTGGTATGCTCCAAACGGTCTTGGCAAGGAATGACATTATCAGATATTGGTGTTCATTAACTTTCCACCATTGTACTGGATTAATGGATTCAAGAACGTTCATCTCCATTTTGTAACGCAGTAATTCATCAGAAGAGCTGTTGTCATTTCTGTCTTTAAGTCAAACGCAATTTCTGCCATTAGCTTCATACGCTTTTCATTTGGTTTGATAAGTAGGCAAACTTTATCAACATTTTGAACATTCCCGTCAGTCAATATTTTAAAACCAAAATCAGGCGCTATTTTTTAAAAATTGTTTTTATATACTTTTTTTTTTTACTTCCAATTATTTGTAAGTGATGTGTCAATTAATTGTTAAAAATAATTTAACCTTTAAACATTTTTAATTATTACTCGAGAAATTAATAATTAATTTCTGCAGCCCTAGAAGTGATAATTATGAGTTTACTAATTTAGTAAATTTTCCAAATCATCAAACTAGACAAACAGAAGAAACAATATACACAGATATGTTTTCAAAATAGTGACATATATTTATTTCAATAGTATATTTTTTTTTATCTAAGAAAGAAACTTAGTTTATGCGAATTTGTATAGAGCCCTGAGCCTTATTTAAATTCATTTCTACATGAACCTAAACGATTTATTGTTGATTCAAAGTCAAATTTATCATGTTCATTTGAAATTATTGCCAGTCGAGACAGGCGTTCATTTTTCATTTTTGAGCGCAAATAATTTTGATAATTTTCAATCATTGCTACCAAGAAGATTCTAGTAAATTTTTCAAACAAGAATGGTAGAAAGTCGTTAAGTTGTAGCTCACTAGTTGGAGATAGTGATGGACGTTGTGACGGACATTGTGATGGACATTGTGATGTATGTGAAGATTGACGTTTTGATGGACGTTGTGATGCATACAAATCTTTGAAGGTATGCTATTCAACGATTGCTTCTTCAGGGTTAATGTGTTTGTAAATTTTGCATCAACTTCAAAGAGAATCTTTATTTTCTTCCAACATTTTTGATGGATCAATAAAATCGAAATAAATAGCTGTGCCCCTAAAGTCATTAAATCAATCATCTATTTATTTTAGTAGTGTATCCAAGATAGTGAAGTATGTTTCAGATTTAAAACTAGTGGTTGGATCATCAGCCCTTTCATCTCTACTAAATTCACCTGCCATACTTTTATTTTTTGCAAATTTGACTTTCTTTAAATTTTGTTTTTAACATCTAGTTTGGAACAATTTTCGTTAATAGATGATTAGACATCTACTTTCAGAATGTTAAAAGGCTTGATCGCTTCTCTTTTCAACAAACTTATTTCTTCCAACATCGATCAATCATTTTGCAATTGCAATCTCAATACTCTGCGCTACAAGTGGTTTGATTACACGAAAATATCAACCAGCTTTTGTACAAATAGCATCACAAAAAACAAAAGAATATTTCCCACAGCTTCTGCTCTGACTTCCGACACTTACTCTATGTTATGTTGATTTCCCTGAATTTATATCTTCTACAGTGGCTAGAATAGCAGAGAATGATTCAACAACTGCATCGACTGCATGCTTATGGCTTGACCATCTTGTATCAGAAAGTCATTTCTGAGTTTTTACTGTTAATTCACATTGACATTTATGATTTTTTTAAAGAGTATGTAGACATGGTAAACAAAACGTAAAGAATGCATACAACCTTTCAGCTGAGCCAAAAAAAAAAAAAAACAACTGTACATTACTGTGTACAGAATTTGCTTCGATAGCGACCAACTATCGAAACATGGGGACAACATTGGATGAAAGTTTTAAGTTCACTCTTAATTCCAGACATCACAGATGCGCCATCGTATGCCTTTCCTCCACAGATTGTGATGTCAATGTTTCGCTTTTGTAATCTGTAGTTCCGTTAGAATCTTCTAAGCAAATGCAGGTTTACAGCATTTCTGTTTGGGGCCGTCCATAAATGACGTCACGCGATTTTGGCCGATTTTTTACCCCCTCCCCCCCCCTACGTCACGCGTCGTCACAAAATCGTAGACCCCCCCTCCAAAAGTACGTCACAAAACTTTGACCCCCCCCCCTTTTC